>CAJNOL010003149.1:0-26103 GCA_905250125.1 Rotaria sordida | reverse complement strand
AAGCAGCATGTCAAAATGTTATCCTATTAATTACAAATGATAATGCAGGGTGTGTGGGTGTGGGTGTGGGTAAATGCTGATAAAAAAATATTCACACCCATACCCACCCATACCCACACCCCTATCTTAAAAAATATCGCAATATGCACAGAATAAAATGTAAATCTATGGTAGCACCTTCTAGCATCTGATGGTTCTTCTAATCCCTGGTAGTACCTTCTAGTACCTGGTAGTCTATGGTCAATTAGCTGGAACATATTAATAGAATTTGAATTATTTCATAATTCATTTTTTTTTTTTGAATTACTTTGTAATTCATTTCCGTCATCCAGTGATTTCAGAGTTATTCAGTTAGTCCCTCAACTATTTCACTTCAATGAAGAGCTAAGGAAAAAATGTAATAATAGAACTCTAAAGATGCCCGTCGAATCCCTTGAGGAAGGACGAAACACGTGTCGTTTCGATCTCTAAGTTCTAAAAATGATATTATCTATTTCTAAGTTTTGATTTATGCATCATGACAGTTTGTAAACATGCCTGATGAGGACTGTGTAAACAGCAAGCGAAACGCGTGATGCGATTCACCAAGACTCTTATCATCTATAATAATCTATACAATTATAATTAAAAATATTGGTCTAGATTGCGTAGAAATTGCTTTTTAGTAAAATATCGATTAATACTATTTTTAATGATTCAAATATTGGGTAGATACTTTTTTGTCAAAAAGAACGTATTAATTAAATCAAAGCAAAATTCTCTATGATTTGATATCAAAGTAAAAAATTCTAACTGAATTTAAATTGAGAAAACAGTCAATCAAGAATCATAAAATTAATAGAGAATGCTTATCATCTAACGAGTTTAGTTCTCTTTTCAAGGATAGTACATGATATATAAACCTTTCATTTCTTTTGCCATAAAATACTAATAACTCCTGAATCAAGAGAGATAAAGACTTTTTCTTTTTACCAAAAAGTAGCCTTGGCTTTTCTCTATCTCTAATATGAAAATAAAGTATTAGTTTTTAATAGTTTCTGAAATACAACTATTTTACGATCGAACAGTAGTTTTGAATTTTGAGACCCTCGTCCTAAAAAATTCAAAACTCAACTGAGGGATGTTATTTCAATTTGAAAATTGTATCAAATACTTTAAATTATCGTTCGATTATTTACACAAAGTACATTCATTATTGAAATGTTCTTGAGAAGATACGGATTAGAAATCTAGAATCATTCATTCTACCATATCTTCTATAGCTAATGTTTTTATGCTGGTTTCCAAAGAGTCAACTTGCTTCATCTGTTTATGGTAGTCGCAAGAGGTTCTACTAACGAATAAAAAGTACATAACCTTCAATTCTTTTGTCTGATATTTTGACTAGAAGTAGAGCTCCGTAAACTATGATCGCATGTTGCAACCCGAGACCGATAAGCTTCAATGCCAAGGATTTATGATGAACCTATTGGTTTTTTTTTCCATAGGGTCCAAACGAAACTTCTTGACACTTTTCTGGTCTTCCAGTATTTACATGGGTTAGCCTGCGTTGTCTTTTTAACAAAGGAAGATCCGTATGTCTATATTGCACTACAGATAGGATACTCTGCACTCCGTTGTAATCTTAAGGGGCATTTGAACTTAATCAGAGCAGGGCATTCACTGAAAAAAAACTGCAAGGCAAATGGTTAAAATTAGCTGAAAATATAGGTCAATTTTTGACGATTCCCATCAACTTTCATGTGGAAACTTCCCAAAGAATGCTTCATAGATCAGGCAAACTAATATCATTTGACATAGAATTTTCATTGATGATAGATCCAGCACTAAGCTGTCGAATAAGATGTTTACCATCATTAAATTTGTTTTCTATATTGCGATATTCTCATCTAAAAAAAATCTATGTAGACATCCCAACTCTTCCGCATGAAGGTCGATCAGAGTTCTATAGTTCAAGAACTTTTTTCAAGTGCTTACGTATTAAATTCAAGTCATCAAATATATCGTGTTTAAAAAACTGATAATCATATTGAATGTAATTAAGTATTTTGATTGTTAAATAAACATTTATTTATTTGAAGTAAAATTTATGAAACTAATGTAGAACTCTACATTGCATAAAATTTTAAAAACAAAAAAATTATATTTTTTTGATAATTCATTCTCCGTTCAAAAAAAAAATATTTCATCGATCACAATATATAATAAAGAGTGAGACAAAAACTACAAAATGAATAAAAAATAAAGTCATATCAATGTTTAGTCATTCTATTTTTTATTGCTTTCTCATTATTTTTTTCTTCTTCTTTATTCTTTGAAGAATCACTTATGAGGTAAGCACCAGCAGCAAGTACAACTCCAATGAATATTCCAGCTACGATTGATCCTCCAACTGCTACTTGTACCTCAAATAATAAATTTAGTTTTTTTTTTCTTTTTGATTTTGAATTTCAATACTAAATGAATGTTCTTACTTGACGAGAACTTGCTTGACCATAACGACAATCAGTAGCAAAATGTTCACAATTACTATATAATACATTATAACCTTCTTGATCAGTAACACTATGAGCTTTTGCAAGAATAATTGCTACAGGTAATGGTCTAAAATAGCTCAAATGATTAACTATTTAATCTAAAGCAGTAATTTCCTATAATCGAGTCGGGTACTAGACACTCGGTCCGGTCCAGAGCATGATCTTAAAATATGGAACTCACCCGGCAAATAAATGCGATCTCGACATTTCAAAATATTTTTATCTTTACAAAATCGTAATCGTGCAGGACACTAATTTAAGCAACGATTTATTTATTCATGCATCTGAATAATTATAAAACAACTAATATAATCGGTCTTTGCATAATAGAGAAAGATTGAAAGAGATTATATTTAATAGTAAAATAAAATTTGTAAAACACATTCTTTTGAGAAGCTAATAAGATAATAAATTTTGACTCGAAAAATAAAATCTCTCTCTTTGTTTTTTCTATAACTTTCAGAAGATTCTCTTGAAATCTTTTTTTGACTAGATGACATACTTCCATGTTGAATCGAGATAATTATTAACACAAACTTTGCCACCATATTTCAATACATCAGAGATATTTGATTTAATTATTTTAGCTTTATTAAATTGTACACCAGAAATAGTTGTTATATTTCCCCATATACCAATTGATTGTCCAACACCATCATTATCACCCCATCGATGAATGACTTCATTATCACCTAAATCAATTCTTTATCAAAAATAAAAATAAAAGAAAACAATTCATTTACCAATATAAATTGCCCAATGACTATAAACACTTCGAACAAATTGTATCATATCTCCTGGTTGTGCTTTTTCAAGAAAATCTTCCCAATTTTTTATATCCATTTTTTCAGACATAATTAATCACATATAAATCTAACATAAATATACAACAACATCTATTATTCTTTTTCTAGTCTATATATAAAATTAATCTGGGAAAAAGTGTATGTTGACTTCCTATATGTGAGTCATTTAAATTTAAATGGATTACATGAGCAACCAATGACAATATAATTGTTACCGTTCTGCAATCTTTCCAAGTTATTATGTAATTTTTTTGTGAAATTTTTAGCATTCGATAGATGCCGACAATTGCATACTCTTTTTTTTTTGTTTTTGAGAACAAGCAAAGCATTCTTAATGTTTTATCTTGTCCTATTCCATAAATATCAGTATAAAAAAAACTAAAAGACAATAATGACAGTGTCAATTAATATTTTCTTTTTCATTTTTTTTTCTCTTCTTCTAGATCTATCAGCAGCAGCAACAGTAATGAATGATAGACCATTCAAAGATGGTATAACATTCCAATAGTACAAAAAAAAAAACATGAAGAACAAAACAGAAAGAAGAGAGAGAGAGAGAGAGAGAGAAAACAAAAAAAATATTACACATAGAAATAAAACACACACACGCACACACACATGCATACACATATGAAATTGACTTGCGTACCATCGATTGGTCTATTCTCTTTTCATAATTACTTTTTTTTCTGATCGAGAACCAGCTCGATTATGACTGACATATATTGCCTATATATATATATATATATAACTACAAATAATACAACTGTATCATCATCATTATTATTATTATTACTCTTATAATAATCTGAATAGAAAAATGAAAATATAAGTTAAAATATTGACAATAATAGTTGACCAAACTGACGATATAATGGATATAGCTGATGCAGAAATAGATGTATTATTTGTATAATTGAATAATGAATTATTAATAGATAAAGGTAATAATAATTCTTCAGATGGAGAAAATGGTAAAAGTTCAATTTCAAAACATGGTAATCTAGTCACATGATCTTCATTAGTTTTTGTCAATATCGATTTGTTTGATGATGACGAGACGGAATGCAGTTGAAATGAACCATCAGCTAAATGACATGTATCAAAACAATATGGTTGTTGTCCATAATCACGATTTGGTACAATACCTCCTATATATAGATATAAATCAAAAAAAAAAAAAAAAAAAAATATTTATTTCAATCTAATTATTTGATAATATTAAACTTTCTATTCGTTTATCTCTGTGCTTTATGATTCTCTCTTATCTTTTCAATACTCATCAAAATTCTGTTGATGTCATAATATATAACAAATCATTTTCAATGCTATTAAATGTCACATTCAAAAAAAGCAATATAAAACTAGAATTGATCTATCATAAATCATTAGTAAAAAATATCTAATCTCGAATTAAACGAATAGATGAAGTGATTATAATGTCAAGTATACTTATAAAACATTTTTACAAGTAGTATTTATCAAAAACAAAACAAAAAATTTTCTATCTATGAATTAAAATCTATTCGATTAAAGAATGATAAAACGTAATAAAACATCAAGATTCTACTAATTGTTATATATATAATATTTCTTATCCGTATGTCATACATGTGATAAAACACTTATGTTATTACTCGAATCTGTTGTCAACTTGTCAATAATCGCAAGTAAATCAAAAAATAGAATATTATAGTGAAATTTTTTCATGACAAAAAAAAAATCTTATTCAAATACACTTATTAGTCTAATGAGATCAAAAGAAAAAAGAGAATCTAATTACCATTGCAAAAGAACAATGGTTGTCCAGCAAATAATGGTTCACGATCACTGGGTCTAAATGTAGGACAAACACGCTCGACTTCATCACAGATCGTATGACAAGGTGGTATAAGATGATTTTGATAAAAATATCGAATTTTGACTGAACAAGTCCATGTTTGATAAGCTTTCTAAAATATATCAAAATAATAATAATTATTATCTTTATAGGAAAAAAACAAGCACAAAATTCTTACTAGACAATCGGAATTGATTATTGAATAACGATTTTCGGCTAATGCTGAATCGATAGCTTGCATATAAGTAGCAAATAATATTGATGCTTTTCGAGCTTCTTCGTCGTCTATAATTAATTGATTGAAAATTTTTCGACATTCGTTTTCTGTTATTTCGTTGAAAAAATTTGTTTGATTTATCGAATGATTTAATGTATAATTTGAACAAAATGGTAAATAATGTGAATTTAATAATAATTGATTGATATTGTCTAATTTTTCGAATGGAGTTTTTTGTGCACGACATGTTTTTGAACATAATCGATCGATATGTAAAGTATTTATTGGTAAACATTGTTGTTCGTCCTTTTGAATTATGGACGGTGATAATTTTGGACCAAGTGTTGTTGTTGTTGTTGTTGATGCGTATGTTGACATGAATTTTATTGAAGATAAGGAGAAAAATATTATTGACCAATGAAGATGATTGATTAGGAAAAGCAATGTGAACATGTAGATGAGCAAATGTTTCACTAAACATTGCTGCGGCCGATAACGGCGCCGACAATGATAAGTTTTTAAATTAGTAACTATCGATAATGATGATTCGATAGATGAAAAATTATATTCAAGTTCTTTTATTTGTTGATAAAGATGTTCGTATTTAGGAATTTGAATATCATCATCACCATCATCAGTGACGAGAAATACAGACATAGCACAATGCCACCTTGTGCATGGCTAACCTAAGTAAAAAAAAATAATAATATGAATATTCCAACAAGAATATGTAATGTTTAGAAATGCTTTCATGTACTAGATGCAAGAACATTTAATGAAATTTCTTGTCAGTAGAAATTTTCATTTGAGTAATGTAACATTAGAAGATTCAAACTATATTGTATTGACGAAGTTTAATAAGTGTAACTAATCAATAAAAATTGACTATGTTTTAGTCTGAAAAGATATTAATCAGAACTATAAATGATAGATTAATTTATACGATTAGTATTAAAAGAATAAGATTGACTCAATAGATTTTGACATAAATCTCAAAGGCAATGTATTATTTGTTGAGTTAAATTTTTCTTTTTTTACATGAATTTTATTATTTACTGATATTCTCTTGGATTTAATTTTTAATACGCTTCATATGTAATTGAAAAATATAACTTAGTATTATAAATTCTTTTACGGGATTCTACTCAATATGAGTAAATTGATAGATACTTAATACTGATAATTTCCGGAGAAAAAATTGGTTCAATGAACTTTTCATTTGTAGTTATTATATATTGAAAATCTTGATTAATATTTTTTGAAATATTAGATGTACACATTTTGTTTTTTAATCATGAAAATATCTGTCAAATCTTGAAAAACTTATATATAGATGTATAGATGTCACTAATAAATTGAATATCTAATTTAGAAATGATAGAATAGAAAATGATTATTGTCTTCCTTTGTAAATAAAAAGAAATGATCTTCTCAGAATATAGAAGATAATTATTGCTTTAAGATTTAGTTATTAAACGTATCCGGTAATCTTGTCAATAAACTATGAGGTCATATATTTCAACTACAAAATTTAGCACGATTCTAGTTTCTTTTTTCTTTAAAAAAGAAAAAGAAAGAGAGAATTTTTTATCTAGTAATATATTTATACCCTCGATATATTTGACAAAATCGATTTGTGATTGTTGATCTTGTTGTTGAGCATCCATCTTCAAGCACCGATGTCATCGAAATGTTCAATATTTTATCATATATATTCTTATTGTTTTCGACCGACTATTTTATCTAGAAAAAAAAAACAATAAATATTCAAAAATAATAAAACATAAATATTTGTTGTTTTTTTTTCTTTTTTTTTTGAAAATGTAGATATTTGATCATCGTCATCATCATCATCAAGTCACATTTCAATTACTGAACATATAGTTATTCTTGTTACATACAATGAGAACTCAATTGCAGAAAACACGTTCGTGCTCTCTTTAGTAGCCACCACTACCGCTGATGATGCCTCTACTTTTATCGTCTCTATTATTATTTTTTTTTTTTTGTGCGCTCTTTCTCTTTCTTTTTCATTTTAGTTCTAGTGGTCCCAGCTGCCACGACGACTAGGTTTTTTTTCTTTTTCTCTCTTTTTCTGTCGGTTTTTTTTTCTGTCTATACTAGGCGCTATTTTCTATTAACAAATACACTGCTCTACTGACTGGCTGTTACAACGAGAAATACAAGAATGAACGAACATTTCGCATCATTGTACGGAAAGAGAGAAAGACTACCGCAGTGCTCTCTTTCCGATACAAAGACTCGATCGTCCTGATGCTCTCTTTCTTTGTGATTATTCTATTTCAGGCACCGAGCCTATTTCCATTTCCTTATCGTATCTTCTTCCCTCTTTACGTTTTTTTTTTTCGAACTGGACATAAACATACAATTCTTATAGATTGGGAAGATTATATAAATATTTATCAAAAAACCATACAATGAAAGTATATGAAAAAAAAGAACACTAACAAGAAAAACATAACATATATAGATGCATATACAAGTTATAAACGCAATACGATCATTGGATATTCTCTAGAGATTAAGACCATATTCACTACCGATGTTGCCT
Organism: Rotaria sordida; assembly: GCA_905250125.1. NCBI lineage: Eukaryota > Metazoa > Rotifera > Eurotatoria > Philodinida > Philodinidae > Rotaria > Rotaria sordida. Next base: position 18,131 of record CAJNOL010003149.1, on the reverse strand, counting down.
TCATTGTAGCCGTCTTACTCAAGTTTTCCAATTCCTTGACATGTTCTTCTTTCGCTCTTGTCGATGTAATGTCGCTTCCCCCCCCCCCCTTCCTTTCCCGTTTCTCCTTGCCTCTCCCTCTGTTCCATTATGCTCGCCGCACTCATGCCTTGTTCACTCTTATCATTCGTCTTTCTTGAGAAGGGCAAGCAAACGGGTGGCAGAGACAGAGAGAGAGAGAGAGAGAGAGAAAGCGACGACGAGGACGATGATAATTCTACTCAAGAGAAAACGCAATGGTTTGCCGACTGAAATCGAGATATAGACATCACTTGTTTCTTTACAAATTCTTTTTTTTTTCTTTAAACACTTAAAAATCAATACTAAAAAGAAAAGGAAGTTTTGTTTTAAAAAAAACCTATACTAATAATATATTCTACATATTATGTCGAATAAACATGCCCGAAAGAAGGAATACACGAACAGTAATACAACAAGTCCTATTTCCGATTCACACCAACCAATATATCTATCGTTTGAATTGATAGTATAAAAAAAAAATAGGGAAAGGGAACACATGCACACACACACATACAACGCCTGCAGCATTACTTTCTCTCTATCCTTTCGATAGCTAATGTATGCGTTTAATAGAACATTAAAAGTCATTGAAAAGTAATTTTCATCACACACACACACAATTCATATATTGTATATGTGATATATATATATATATAGTTTTTAACGATAGATAATCTAAAAAAATAAACATCGACTTGATTACTTTGCTTTTGTTTTTTTTTTTTTTTTTTTTTTTTTTGATACATAAATTTATTCGTGTATACATCCTTACTATTTTATATTTAACATTTGTTTTGGGGAGATCTTTCGATTTATGAAAAAAACAAAATGTTAACTTACATAATAATTTACCATTCAGTTAAGAAAAAGGAAACGATTGTCTGTGTATTTTTCTTTTTGAATAGTTCGTTTCTTCACACTAATATAACGACATATACACAAGCACATTCTCCGTTTTCTATATGGATGTCTATTGTTTAGACGGTGCTCCCTATCATTCCGCAATTTGCTATCCTGTCATATTGTGTCCCGTGTGTGCCATTGTCAATCTCACTTAGACGACGAGCAGTCAGCCAACATCGATTATGAAAAGTTGGAGACGTTTGGCTGTTCTCTAGGCAATATAATAAAAGCTATTTCGTATGCCATACAATACAAAAACGATACGGTACAAAAGAATATATTCTCAATCACACAAATAATTTATTTTGTCCATATATCTCTATCTCATCTCGTTTTAGATATAGACAACAAAAAAAAAAAAAAAAAAAGAAAATGACGTTGCCATAAACTAACTGTCAATAAGAGTAACGATAGTTTTGCGATTTCTCTATTTGTCAGATATTTGTATTCATCTCAATGTATATCATCGATTGTGAAAGAAAAAAACAAATGAGAATGATAGAAAATCAACTAGTTATCTATGTTTGTTTGTTAAAATAGAATTTCGGTTTTTGTTTTGTTCTTCTCTATTCTGATTAATATCGAACAACTAATTGTCTTTATTACTATGTATATTGAAGTAATATTATTCCATTACAACAGTAACAATAATAACACATCAGACGATGTTTCTTTCCTTTCTTCATCTTCTTTTCTATTTTCTCTTGTCATTATTATTATTATCATCATCATCATCATCACAGTCGTTGTTCTTCGAAACCTAAATAGCATATTCATTCATCTAATTATACAGGAATATGCAAACATTAAGACTAAGACAAGAAGATCATTTCTTCTTCTTCTTCTTCGATTTTCTTTTACCTGTTTGTTTATAATACAAATCATGTTTTGTTGATAGAGATATATGCGCACCCAAGTATGACGGCGATTGGAAATATGTTGTAATGCCGTCTTGCTATTGCTCTACAGCAAATGATTTTTATTTCTTTCTCTCATTTTTCTATATGTTTCCTATCGTTCGCTTTCCTCTTTTCTATATTATGATTCAATTCCTTGATCATTTGACCTACATCGTTTCTATATGTGTTGTTCGTTGCTATTCTCTCTTTTTTTTTTTTTTTTTTTTTTTTAACATACACACTAAGGAGACAAGAGAATGAAGTGATAGAACGGTTGGTCTTTTCTTACTAGTATGCTGTCATTATTGTCATATAGGCTTTCTTTTCTAGCACTACACGATCGTGACTTATTCGACAAGAAAATGAAAGAAAGAGAAAAACTATTAACGACTCGCCATCTCGTTCTTTTCTTTTTTTTTTCTTCTTCTTCTTTTTTCACGCTCATGCTTGTTTTTTCTTTAGGGAGATCTCGGACTAACTATAGAATGAACTACACATTATGACATTTTCTTCTTGTATATGAAAAGCGAGATCTTCTCAATAATAGTAGTAAAGTCTCGTGTTCTCAGTTCCCATTTGCACTTATAACCTAGACAAAAGACAACGAACTGAGAACTCATAAACATGAGAGAGAGAGAGAGAGAGAGAGAGAGAATGCAATCTGTTTCCGGGAGTTTATTCACAAACTCGCACATCACAAACATACACACACAATATTCATCGTTGAAGAAATAAGAGATAAATCTCTGATGAGTCGTCAAAAAAAAAGAAGAATCCAATCAATTTTTTCCTTCTTTCTAACTTTCAACAATAGACAACAATCGATCATTGATAGAAACATACAAAAGAAGATGATAATATATAATAATTTCATCTAACTAGATTATAATAATTATTAGTATTGTCATTATTTGCTTCATCTCATAGTTTCATACATTCTTATTCTTTTTTTGTTATATAAAAGTTAATCATAAAATTTTTATGTATCAGTTTTTTTCTTTAAGGCTATATATGTTTTTATACGTTCATAGAAATCTTTCGGTGAATCAACTTTTGGAACTTCATAATTTTGATTTGTATACATTCCAGTATAGACACCAAATGAAAATATAATTAATGTTCGAAGAAATGGCATTGCTTTTTTTTTTTGTTTTTTGAGAAAGATTATGGTTTGAATCTAAATATGAATTATTCTTAAATAATATGAAAAAAATATATATATTTGAATCATTCAAAAACAGAAAAAAAAATGAATGCAGATTTTTTTTTCGAAATATAAAATTAGATTATATTTTTTATCGACTTAAAATTGAGATAGATATTTTATCGTGACACATGTTATTAAGCAAAGATCGTATATCAATAACATCTCGTTCTAATATATGAACTATTTCCTTTTTATATTTCTGAAGGATTAAGTAAAAGGATGATAAAGAAATGTGTCTCAAAATAGATAGAATAAAATAGTCTCTCTATGATTAGCAGCAGTAACTACATTGTATTTTACATTTTAATCCCGCAGGGATTACACTAACAGCTTTTTCATTCCATTTTTGATTTTACTTGCTCTTATTTCACGCAGAGAAATTCGAATTCTAGATTGAGATATTTCAAAATTTAAGATATTTACAGTGTATGTATAAGGTGTTTGTAGTTCAAAATTTCAGTAGAATGTTTCTTGATCATGGTTTTTACAAAACTCAAGACCAATTGGTTAAAATTGAAAGTCTCTTGAAAAAATTTTATAATCAATTCTAATTCAATTAGCAGTCACCAACATTTGCTTGCTATCTTCATCTACTGAATGATATCGAGTGCAAACAAAAGCAAATTAGTTAAAAAAAGAATCAACTGTCATCAAGAATACATGTAAAACTCGATGTCACTTGAAATCTTCGCCGTTAAAACTGAACTAGAACGGACAAGAAAAGTTGGTATCAATAATATATATGACTGTCATTCATCATAGTACAGGAGAAAAAGTTTAACTTCAATAAATTTACAAAAAATATTTTAAACCAACAATACTACTTCTAATTAGTGTCTCCTGCAATTGGGTCGAATACGAATTTGAGATCTCATACCCGACAATATATGATCTAAAACACAAGTAGAAAGCAATATTATTTTACTTAGACAATTCATTTTTAAGGTCCTCCTCAAAAAGTCACTTTTTGTCAAAATCACACTTTCGTTTTTCCTAAAATTTTTGAAGATTTCTCGAAGGGGTCTCATTGTATTCAATAATTTTTTTTTTGTTTGATAGCTAATGAAAGAAAAATTTTAATGTATAAAATGTGAAAGTCCACAGAGAAATCTTGGAGATACCAAAGAACTATTTTTGACTCTTGTTTGGTGAATAACTCTTTCAGACGTCATGAAATAGGTCTGACGAGGGAACCTTCCGAGGTGATAAAAAGCTTTTGAGCCCAAATTTTGTCCATAAGTGGGGGATATATAGACTAGAAAAAAACCTAAGATGATATCAGCCCAAGTTACGATTTGGCTGAGATATCAGCTTTTTACTAGAATTTTTCTATAGGACCCCATTTTCCCGATAAGATGAAAGTTTCGAGTTTTGAAGTGAAATTTTGCCCATATCAAGATCTCAACTAGAGTGGCTTATTTACAAAGTTTCAAAGTTTTTAGACTAAGCATTACCGAGATATGAGCCTGTTATCATGAACACGCTTTTTACGGATATCCTTTTACGCATAGATATTTTGAAAATATTATATCTCGGTAATGCTTAGTCTAAAAACTTTGAAACTTTGTAGATAAGCTACTCTAGTTGAGATCTTGATATGGGCAAAATTTCACTTCAAAACTCGAAACTTTCATCTTATCGGGAAAATGGGGTCCTATAGGAAAATTCTAGTGAAAAGCTGATATCTCAGCCAAATCACAACTTGGGCTGATATCATCTTAGATTTTTTCTAGTCTATATATCCCCCACTTATGGAAAAAATTTGGGCTCAAAAGCTTTTTAGCACCTCGGAAGGTTCCCTCATGAGATCGAATTTTCAAGGGGCCTTACTGGAAATTCATCTACATTTAGCGACATCAATGTAAATCCTACGTACCATGTCTAGCAGATGTCGAGTAGCTTCGGGCCGAGTAAGAAAGATCATATCGGTACAGGACACTACTTCTAATCAGAATCGATCAATACACAAAAAAATTTGACTACATGTCATTCAGACTACTAACTTCGACCTGGTTTAACTCATAATTTTATTGATAAATTCTTCTATCAACTAATTAAATCAAACTTACTTTGTTTTGCTTGTCTAGGTAGAAAACAATCTCATTCCTATATAAAACATTTCAATTTGATGCAACAGATAAGCAGCATATACACATTTGTCATATCACATTACTAATATTACATAATTTGCTCTACTTTTATGACGAGAAAAAAAAAGATTTATTCTTCTCTTTTTCCAAAAAAAAACAAACTCTTTCTTTCACATGAAATCATCAACCATTGACATAATACTGAAAAAGAAAAACAAGGCAGCAAAGAAGGATAATGCAAAAACCAAAGCAACATGTCAATACAGAATATATTTTTTTTTTCTTTCAATAGTTAGTTTGTTTGTTTGTTTGTTTGTTTTTCTTCTGTATACATGTACAAATTCACACTGTACACACTCATACACACATACACTTACATGAAATAGAGAACGCGGCTGGTTAATATCATGAACAAAAAAAAATGTATATAGATACATTAAAGAGAGAAAGAATAAATGAAATCTACTAAATATATCATATAGAATAACTCGCTTATACTCTTAGAGTTATGCGAGATAGAAGCAGAACGCAAACTAAAACAACAATGACAAGACAATTTGTACAAAGAAAAAAAAAAGAAAAGACGAAATGTTATTTTCGATGATATGCTCGAGTACCAGTTATACCTTCATCATCAATCTGTTCTAGAAAAAAAAAAAAAAAGAAAAAGTAATGAAAGAAGTTTTAGAAAAATTATTCATTGAAAAATCTTTACCAATTGGTGATACAGTTGATTTTGTTGCAAATATTTTACGTCTTGGTCTTTCATTCATATTCATATCATCGAATGTTGATTCTGTTGGTGCTATTGTTGATTTAACTGCAAATGCTCGACGTTTGGGTGGTGAAGATGGATCTTCTTTTGGTGCTATAGGTTGTGGCGGTGGCGGTGGAGGTGGTGGTTCATTTGTTAATGCTGGTTGTAAAATAAATTGTTGTTGTTGTGCAGGTCCTTGTGTAAGAACAGTATATTGTGTACCACCAGGTGATGTACATAAAGTAGCAACTTGTTGTTGTTGATTAGGATCAATTTGTTCAATTGTTAATGGTGTATTTGGATCAATACCAGCTTGTGTAAGTAATGCTTGTAATTGTGCTTGATCAAGTGCAAATGGAGAAAGATATGTTTGAGTTTGTGCTGGTTGAATTGATATTGGTTGACCATCTAAAATTATACAAGATAGTTGAGTAATGGCAATAATCTTCAGCGAAAAGTGATTTTAGTTTCCTCGTTAGATTCGACGTGCTCTCTAATCATCCAAAAAATCATATGTCAGAAATATCTCATAATCGCTTGATGTTTTTTTTTTGTTTTGTTTATTGTATACTTACCACCATCAACAATAATAGCTCCTTGTGAACCAAGTAATTGTTGTGCTTCTTCTGTTGATAAAAGAACTGTATGTTCAACACCATTTTCATCAATAATATTAGCTGTTATTGTACCAATTTGTTGCATTTGATTTTTTTGTCCATCATCTTCACATTGTACAGTTTCTTCATTAGCTATATTTGATGGTGTTTCATCTGTAATCATAGTCATATCATCATCATGTTGTTGTGCTTTACGACGTGCATCAGCAGCCATTGTTACATCAGCTGCTGTTGCTAAAACATGTGCGGCTTCCATCGTATCTAAATCTGTATTAATAGGGGTTATTGTTAAACCTTTACCCATATTTTGTTCATCATTATTTAATTGTATACGACCTGGTGGACGTGACCATGCAAATGGTTTATTTGCATTTGTTGATGTCATTGAATTTGTTTGTGAATTAGTTGTTGTTGATGATGATGATGGTTTAGGTAAAATTTTCTTTTGTTTAGGTGTATCAACAGGAAGTTTAACTGTAAATGCTAATGTTTGATTTTGTGATGTTGTTGAATTTGTTGTTGATGATGATTGTGTTTCAACTTTAGCTTGTTGTACAACAGCAACAGGTAAAACTTGTTGTTGTTCAGATGCAAGTACAGAAAGAACTTGTTGATTTTTTTGATCTTGTTGTGGCATATTAACAAAAAATATTTGTGATTGATTAGCAACTTCACTTAATTGTGCATCATTTATTTTAGCAACAAATGTATTACCAGTATTCATTGATGTTGAATGTGTTGTTGGAAGACGATTTAATGTTGTTGTTGTTGAACGTGATTGTTGTTGTTGTTGTTGATAATAATCATCATCCTAGAAAGATGTATTTAAGTCAAAACACCTAATGAAATATTTCTCTTGATAGAAAATAATCTTAGTTAATCTTATCAAGTCAGAAATAATTTCAAGTCTTCTCAAATCACTAAAATTTCCTGCTTTCATTTCAATTCTGAATACTTCGCCGGTAAGCTGAAATCATGAGATAATCCTTTCGTCCTTCAGAAGATTAATTTCACAACATTGGGCTGAGAGAGTAGTGTTCAAAATTATAATTATTTGGCAGGCAGTTCTGAGTAAGAATAACAAAAAGCCGAAAAGAATATTCCGTCATCGAGCTATTAATTTTTTATTTTCCTTGGGGAGTAGCTAAAATCGAGTCATAACTTTATAGCTTTTGCTAGTCTGACTGAGACCAATTTCTGTAAGTCTTTTTCTTTACTTTATAAATCGGATGATTTCCATTATTAATTCCTATTCGACGATTACCAATTGGTTGACGAATATCAGTACTACGACGATAAGCTTGTGTTAAACTCATACGACGATTTTTATCATAATCATCATCATCAGCCATATCATACATAGGTCCTTGTAGCGAATCAACAAAAAATAAAAAGAAAGCAATTTTTCTATTAAACCAACACAAAAAATAAAAAATATTTACTTGTTGATCGATAAGGTGTTTGTTTTCTTGGTCCATATCTTGAATTTGTTTCTTCATATTGATCATAGTCATCATCATCATCGTCATTAGTCCAATGTCGTCTTGAACCTGGTGGTCTTCCACGCATACCTGTTCCACGTCGACCAGGATATGTTCCACGTCCACGATAATTCGGACGTTTTGGCATATATTGTCCTTTTGGTACATAATCATAATCATTTGGTTCTTCACCAGCTGTTTGTATATGTTCCTCATCATCATCATCATCAGGTTTACCTTGTTGATCATTCATCCATTTAGGTCGTTTAATATCTGGTTGTTGTTGTTGTTGTTGTTGCTGTAAACGTGATTTCATTGTTGTACTTTTAACTGCATAAACACGAGGACGTGGTTTATCATCATCAGTCGCTTGTGTTGTTGTTGTTGTTGTGCTCATTTTTGTACCCGTATCATTATATGAATAATCAAAATCATTTTGAAAAGCATTATTTAATGTTATAATTGAATTACTTTTTTTTGTTAAACGTTCTTCATTATTATTATTATCATTAGTTGTTATTGTATTATCAGTTGGTTGTCCTGATAAAGCATCAAAATTAGTTAAACGTGGTATAATAGCACGTTTACGTTGTGCTGTTGGATCTGATTGAATTAATAATGATGAATATTGATCATCTTTTGGTATACGACGTTTAAGAATTTCAATAGCCATTTTACTTGAACCTTTCCAAACAAAATCAACTGAATCATCACTAAAATCATCTTGTTCAGGTGAACCAAATTGCATAAGATCTTTTTCATCAATTTTTGAATTTATTATTGTTGTTGTTGTTGTATTATTATTATTATTATTATTATTATTATTATCTTCAAGAGATTTTTTAATATATTGACGTTTAATTATTGATGATGGTAAAAGATTTTCATTTTCATTTTTTTGTTGTTCATCAGTTGATATTAATGGTGTTGTTGAAAGCATTTTTGGTTTACGACCACGTTTTTTTGGTGTTATAATAATTGGTGGTGTTGAATTAATTTTAATTTTTTCACGAATTTGATTAACTGGTGTATTTGTTTGTGAACCAAGACGTGATGCACGACGTGTAACAGGTTTTTCGTATGAACGTTTATGTGAACGTTTTTTTTCTTCAATTTCACTATTTATTGATGATATTGATGTACGTGTTGATATTTCTTCAATTTTAGGTGTTTTTGGTGGACGACCACGTGGACGTTTTGTTGTTATAATTGGTGTATTTGATTTACGTATAAGTATTGGTTTTGTATAATGATCTTCGTCGTCAGATTGAAATGTATATTTATCTTGTTGTAAAGATGGTTTTGTTGATGATAATGAACGAGTAGACGGTCGTTTTAATGGAGATAATATTATCGACTTTTTACTCATGATGATAAATGACACGCGATCAGCATGAGCTTTTCGCGGTCGAGATAAATAAACAATAAATTAGAAAACAAAAATATATGTATATATATATATATATCTAAAAAGAAAATTTTGTTAGTAAAATTTACTTTTTATTTAACAACTACGAAAAAATCACATTATTGTTAAAGAATGACTGTTGAATTAGCTACAACTGGTTATGAAAAAAAAAATATTTACTTTTTTGTTTTTTTGTCAAGAATAAATTATAAAATATCCGAAATAATTTATTCAAGTTAATATTATTATTCTTACTTTTTTTAAGAAAATAATATTTATTAAGATTTGTTTTTTAACTAATAAAATAAATTTCAATCGATTGATATATATCAAATTTGAAATGAACTCATCTAAAGACAAAGAATAAATGACAAAAGAGGGCATGTGTAGTCGGAGAAAAAAAAAAACGATCGCCATCTTCGTTTCATTAGCCTCCTCAAGGTCAGTCAACAAAGACATAAATTAATTGACCAATGAAATAATTACAAGAAATTTTATTTAAATAAAATAATTAAAAAGAAAAATATTTGAATTTTTTAAATATAATTTAAATTTTTTTCGAAAATAATCTAAAAAATATTATTAGCGCTACTTGTCATTATATATTAAATGCTTAGTAGAAATTATAACCAATGAAAAATAATTGTAACGATATGTTGTTGATTGACAGTCAAGGTTTCTAAGCACAAGTGTACCAAACTAAAACAAAATGTACGAATCAAACTGTGTTAAATAAAATAGGAGAATATTTTTGCAAGATGATTATATGAAATTTTTTTAACAGAATAATATTAAATTAAACTTATTTAATTGTCTTTTGAAAAAAAAAAGTATTTATTCATCATTGTACATCTTGATATGTTCTAATGACGAAAAGAAGGTGTGCAGGTACATGTTATTAGTAAAAAGACACTTTGTTTTGGATTTCTAAATTTAATATTAACTATTGCAAATTGATAAATGTGATGAACAAATATATTTCTTAAAATAGTTATTCTATCTAAATTCATTGTATAAATCTCAGAGATCTAAATATAAAATCCGGTGAGTAATTGGCATCATCATGTGCTGCATATTTCAGAAATGTAAAAATCGAATGGATTTTTTTGTGGAATATGAACTAAAAGAAATGTTGAAGTATAGGAGTGAAAATTTGGATCCTCACTCGTCACAGGTCATAGCAAACACCATCAAAGACTATATATCAGTAGCGTTTCCTTTTTATGTATGAACTACTTCCTTATTACATTTCTGGAAGATTAAGTACACCGATGGGAAAGAAATATGTCGCAAAACAGATAGAATAAAACAATCTTCTTGTGATTAGCAACAACAATTACATTGTGTTTCATGTTTTTATCCTGTAGGGATTGTGTTTTATCTATTCTGTTGAAATCATACATTTAAAATTGACTAAAAACATATTATTGGCTTAGATTCATAATTAATAAACTTGTCAGTGCGGTCCTATGAGAGACCGAAATGTGGAATTAATAAATTCTGGATGTTATAAATTATGGTATAATTGTCAGAGAGATTTAGATAATTTGTTTAAAAAAAAATACCAAATAAATGAATAAATCATAATTATAACAATTATTATAATTGATATATACGCTATGAAATTTTATCATTTCGAATTGCTATTCTGTCAATTTATTAGATTCATTTGATATTGTTTTACAAGAGTACCACTGCCGTACTGATTGACACCTACAATAAGATCCTTTCGCTGCATTGAATACCAAAACTTGCAATATTTTGATTAATATCGGTGCTAGACTTAAAGATACTCGGTTAAAACTTGAATAAGTTGAGAGTGCAAATAGCTAGCGATCTGTAGTTTTCAGTAATGGAAAGAAAAGATATGCAGATGTCTTTTTAGCCAATAGTATAGTTTGTCATTCGAATGAAATTTTGATTTTGACATATCTCTTAGATAGAAGAATTGGAGATCTATAGTTCAAGAAACTATTCGAATGATTAGTTTCTCGCATCCTAATGCTGAACAAAATAAAATTATATATATGTGTTCGATCAAGTAATACGAAATTTTGTTGGTTTTTAAGCAAATTTTCTTATTTATTATCAAAATTTCATCGGAATGACAAACTATACTATTGACTAAAAAGATGTCTGCATGTCTTCTCTTTCGATTGTTGAAAGCTGCAGATCGATAGCTGTTTGCATTCTTGACTTATTGAATTTTTAATCGAGTACCTTTAAGTTTCACGGTGATGTGTGTAAATCTGTGTCTGGAGATCGTTGAAGTGAAGACTCACACTATTCGTTTACTCATTTCTTTTCTTCCAAATAGTCAACGGAAAGTAAGTCTTCACACAAGCAAAATGGTAATTGGGATATATTTTTTATGTAATCAACGAACAGTAAATCGTGTAAACATGTAAAAGTGCACGAGATTGATGTTTCTACAGATTGTCTATAGAGTGTCGGTGAATGAATATGCTTTATGTCTATTTGTATCATTTTCGCTGCTTTTTCTTTCAAGCAAATTTATACCATAATGGTTAAGAACGAAAGAGAAAGTTATACAAAGGTGTTAGATTCATTCGAAAGTCGGTAACCTTGACATTTTTTTTTTTATCAATTAGATCGATTTCTTTTATCGAGTTTCCACTTTGTTGATTGTTGATAGAAGAGTTTTGCTCAACAATAGAGTTTTTGAGAATTATTAATTGTGAACTTTTTATATGAAATAACTGCAATATCCTGACAAAAACAATTCTAAGATAACAAGTCAATTTATTTACTGATTCTAATTTATTGATTAAGCATTCTTTTTGTATTGTATTTCAATAAACGCACAAAATTCAAATTGTATAAAACAAAGACTATGACAAAGCTTTAACTTTATTGAAATAGAATATTAGAATGAAAATCAGAAATTCATTTGAACGATATATGCCTGTATACAAGTTTTTCTTTTTCTACTTAATGAATTCGATGGACTAAAATAATTGGTTGAAACATGTATTTTATCGAACAATTTATATGCATCTTTAGCAAAGATAAATTAATTTTTCTTTCATAATTATCTACTTGTTTTTTATAGTCTTTTCTTTTGTGTAAGTCTTATTACGTTTACAATTAAAGTAATTTTAAATAGATAGATGAATCAGATGACTTTTCCTTACTCTCTATTAAATATAAATAAATAAACTGCTTAGGTCAGTGTATTTCATATCTTATTTGGATTTTGAAAAATATTAGATATTCTTCTATAATAAGATTGAATACAAATGAATGATCAATATCATTTTCAATTGTAGACTTTTTTTATGTGTAGTATATGAGTCAGATTGACGATAAATATAATATTTATTTTGTTTGTAATACAAGAGTTTTTCTAACTAAAAAGCATCCCATTCTTTCAGTGATGCATATATGATAGAATTAGAATTCTGCACAAGACTCTAGATGGAATACTATTTCATTATACTGTGTTCAAAAATATAATAAAAAAAACTTGTAAAATGCTGAACAATATCTGAAAAATAAAACTATTCATAAGCAAGAATACTGATTATCTATTGAGTCATTGTCAAGTTTGACAAATGAAAGACGTATTTCTGCATAATAGAGAATTGTTGAAATATGGATGAATTTGAGAATAAATCAACTATATCTGCTTGGAAATTCTCAGAAAAATTCTCTAACTAAAGATTGATCTTTCCAGTCCGATGATATTATTTTTCTAAACAAAACTAGAGCTAATTACTTAAAATGAACATTTGCACGCATACGGATCTAATCCTTGCTTGTTTAGTATTTTTTAACTGGATAATTTTCTGCTAGGTAGAAACCACAATGTAAATATTGTTTTTCAGTTACAAAAAGACACGAGTCAAAATTACAACAGAGTGTGGTGAGACTGACTGTTTTCTCTTTTTGCCTACCCGTACATCTACACACTCACGTTTTGGAATAGATTTCTCTCCGTGTACTCGTTGAGAAAAATGAAAAAAAGATCTCATTAATCCTTTTATGAAAATAAAAAATGAATATACAGTGCTAGAGCCAGTCTATATCGGTGTCAGAAAATGTTAATTTGATGTAGTTGTCGATGTGAAGTTAAAAACAATCATATCTTGCTTTAAACTTACAACAAGCAATATGCAGATTCAGATCTAGAACAACACTGGTCCCATGCAAACATCCTACAACTGATTTTATTGGTTCTTATTCATTTTTTGTTGGTTATACATAAGAGGATTATTGAGATCTCTTTTTATTTTTCTGAAAATCCAATCAGGGACTGAAATCTTAAATTTCGGTTTATTGGTACTTAATGCGCAGAAAAAACAAAGTCTAAAACCATTTCCCCCAAACTCATTACTAGTGCAGCTTACCCTTCATGATCAAATGCTTCGTTACGCTAAATTCCACTTAAATACAAAAGAAAGTAAGTTTGAGTAGATGGCTCAATCAAGTAACACTTTAGTTTTTTTTGTGACGTTGCTACGATTCTTTTACAGAGCCTCATGCATAATTAGTTTCTATACGATTTTATTTGATTTTTATATGATCATCCGATCTGACGTCAGTCAAATAAGTTTCTAGAAATAATTTCTTTGAGAGTTCGATGTTCTTTCTTCTAATGACAATAAAGGATCAAAGTGACGATGGTGAAAGAAAACTTTTCTATGCCTACATTCTAAAAGTACATAACATTTTTTTTTGTTACTCTGTTCACATGTTCTACTATTTAAATATGGTCAAGATCAATCATTACACTCGGAAGTGAAATAAAATAGAACTATTCTATAGACTGAAGTTCATCAATCCTTCAAATCATATCATTCAACGACGAAAACAAAGTTATTCTTCGTCCTGATCTCCTTGTTTCATATCATTCGAAGTGAAGGTACCATTGACCTTTGTGCGTTTCGACATGGTTCTAAACACATATTCTGCACATTTTCCAAATGTACCAGAATCTTTTAGTAAATAGTCACTTGAATATCAGCTATATTTGATTATAGGTAAAATTTCGTTGTTGTCAGCTAATTGTGGATCAAAGAATACATTTTCAAGATATCCGCATATTTTTCAAATTCCAAAAAATAATAGTCATTTATGAACTGTCTAGAAGACTAGTCTCGAGATACCATTTTGTACATTTTCGACTATTGTTCAAGAGATTTCCGTCAAAAATTCACCTGTGATTCTTTCAGCGTGTTAGTCAAAAAATATTTTGACTGCAACTTTTTTTTTTATCAGATTAGTGTTAGCAGCTAATTTTCAACTAGGAACCTTCCCTCGTAAGCTCTGTAAATCGAAAGTAACGATCGAGTAATGTATTATTGTGTAGATCTGCAATTTCGAAGTCCTCAAAAAATCAGAATACAAAAAGAAGGATGAAATGACTGGATACAGACTTTTTTTCAATAGCTAACAATTATACTCCCGTATATTCTTCCTACTCATTTTCATGAGTCTCACAATCGTAGCCATAGTGATCCTGAACAATCCTTGCGGCAACAAATGGAACTATTGAGCAGAAAAATATATATACACAACGATGTTTTATGTATATGTCTAAGTGCACTTGAGTCCATTACAAAATGTACATCATTATAAAAGTAAAGAGTGCACATATGAAACAGATTACCAATTCCATTAGTTGAGGCATTCAATAAGTGACAACAAACAACATGCATTTCTGATCGATTGTTTACTGTCACAATTTCAAGTTGCAGAGTAAGCAAAGTTCGATCTTTTTCGACGACAATTCGCCAGCAAATATATCAATAAACGATGCCTACCACTACACAATCAGTTGCTTCTTATTTACCTCGTCGTTATCGTCCTATAGACCAAGGCACGGTATGATGACTGAAGATACTTAAAAATCTGAATGTGATCGAACATACTTTATCTCTTTGCAGATTATCTGATATCAAAGTTGTTTTTGTTTTTTCCTAGATGGATGTTTTCTTAATAAATGAGTGTAGTCATTTCAGCTACAATCATCTTTATGAAAATAATAATTGGAGCATTCGAAAAAGTCATAAAAAAAAACAGTTATCTTCATATTTTCTCCCAGAATATTTTAATTTGGATGAAAAAAATAAGACTAAAAAGGTTTCGACTGGTTAGTCAAGTCTTTCCAGAACCCTTTTTTCCTAACTTTTTTCATTTTTCAGGTATTTTGGAAGGTATGTCATGTTGTCAATAGTGTGTATTCCATTTAGCGTTTTTCAGCAATTAAAAACTCATTCGTAACTAACGGCAGAATATTACTATATGACAAATAGGTTTTGCTTGGCAATTTTGTATATAAGTTAGAGGATCCCTAATAAGAAAGATACTCAGGTAATGTGGATGCAAAATATGATTTACTAGATATACTGAGTTTTTGCCAGAAATATGCGAAGTACGATATTTTTATGTCTTGCAGATCTCGCCTCGTTAAGTTCGTTTCCTTATCTTCACCACCCACATATTCGATTTCTAAAGTCAACCCTACCCCAACCTGATCCATGGAGGTAAGCGTCTCGTTTCACTTTACTTACATCGATTCCTGTGAACTCTTTTTGTTATCATAGAATTATATATTTATAAGAGGTCATTACAAAGAAATCCTGTAGAATAAATAACTATCTTAAATTAAGAAGGTCACCTTCTTTCAGAATGCCATCTTCGACAAAAGGTTCTACAACACAAGTTAACAAAGATTTTACGCGGTTTCTAACAATTTTTAACGGTTTTAATTGATGTTAAAGAAATCTATACATAGACATGGGTGTTTCGTGTTGAATTTCAAATTTTATGAATTATTGATAATTTCTAATATTTTTCATAAAACTTGACATAATGTAACTTCGGTTAAACGGATACAGTTAATTAGCAGTAAAATAATTCTTTTGTGAAATGTAATTAGAAATGAGTAGTGAACTCTTCTAGATCCGTCTCATGGACTATGACAGACATTTTGAAGAGCTTTCAGCGTGTCTTTTGCAATCTATGTCAGTCTCAAGAGGCTATTTATAGTTCATCTTGGTTCCCGACAATACTGCAACAGACGTAGTTGGATTGCTGCGTTATAATTACAGAAATTCCAGCATGTTTTACATTTTAATCCTGTAGAGATTATATGCTGAAAGCTTTTACATCTATGTATCTTCGCCTAGAACATGTGTTCAAAGCTACTTGATCTTACTTTTTTTTTGATTGCAATGCCATGAAAAACTATGAGTGGGACGACGAATTGTTGATTAATAGTGTAAAAAATCGATAGATATTTTACGTAGGCCTTCAATACATATCTGACTAAGAAAAAGTGAGCAGTAAAGCACAAAAATGAAGTAAAGTCATTGCAAAACATTAACCACTATGTTGTTTTATTCTATTAAATTTATTGTATTGTATGAATGTATTTCTTATTTAGAATTACACAGGATCTGAAACAACAGTGAAAAATATTGAATTCGACATAGATGAAGTTCCTGAAATCGCTTCTAATACTGGGAATGCACTCAATTCTGCGTTAGTTATTATTCACATTAACAGATGACTCATTAAAAGTTCATTGAAATGCACCTTTTTTTTTCTCTATTTTAAGACAACAGAAAAGCTCGATTGCAAAAATAGTACTGATTGCCCTTGTCACTACTGGAGCAATTGCTGCAGGAGTCGCTACGGCCATGGTTCTTACTCTTGTGGTATTTCCTGCGAAGGCAACGGCAGGTAAATCCAGCACGATGAAAATATGTCTTGATCTTATTTAAAGCTGTATTGTAATAGATTGATATAAAAGTAAACTAAAAAATCTTTATGGAGTTATGCTAAAGACCAAAAGATGATACTAATCTGGGAAATGTTTTCTAAAACTAATGAATTTCGGACTGCTCATAGCCCTCACTGAGTTAGATCGATAGTCGAAGTTCCAACTCGAATGTTTCATGTCTGACGACAACTTTCTATGTTCTAATGTTAAAACAAGAAGTTCGTTTATTTTTGCTCAGTTTGACTTTGGCTATCAATATTTCAACTCGTTTCTCGCAGCAATTATAACAATTTCTTTAAACTTCACTCTTGGTCCTATAGTACTCAATCAATCTAGAATCGGTTGGCAGAGGACTAATTGATCACAGATAGTCATATGATGCTATTTTTATTTTTAAACTATATTTTAGATGATACACTTAAGATTTTAACGATCATTATTTTTATTTCGTAAAAAATATGAAACCTCAAAATGACTGACAATCTTTTATGTCGGTCGACTTTAAAATGATCGAAGGTCATTATAATCAATTTCAGATCTCCTGGAGTGGCATCTCTGATTGACTCAGGTTACTATGTAGTAACAAAAGTAGAACTCGTTTACATTGAAAGAGTATGATCCTCTCTAACAAACAGATCAATATCTGTTTAGATTCAACTGAAGAAATCTTTGAGAGTGGATAGGTTAATGAAGAGAAGATCCTAAGCCATCCATCTCACCCTCATATATTTTTTTTAATGCGTGGAAATGATAAATTCATGCAGAAAAGTCTACAGGCGACAGAAAAAACAACATGATATGGGCATTACTATTGAATATTTGGAGAGAAGGAATCTAACATGTTAGGTCTCATCGTATCTAATAGATTTGGATGAGACTATCAACATCTTCAAGTTGAAACTGGATCAATTTTGTCTTATGTCTTTAGATACTGGAACAATGACGACAGCAACCACAAC
>CAJNOL010003148.1:0-26115 GCA_905250125.1 Rotaria sordida | reverse complement strand
CACACCCACACCCACACCCACACCCACACCCACACCCACACTCCAAACCCACACTCACACCCATAGTACTGCTTCTTTCTACCACCCTCCTTTTAATTTTACACAAACTATCATGCAAAGTCGTAATGAGAAGCAGTATACGTCAATAGCCGAGAGCTCGAGCAAATATTGATTGAAAGGAGAAAAATCAGAGATATTTGTTAATATTGAGACAAATACATGATATCAACAGGGTATTGAAAATATTATTTGCGTATTTATATATATGTACATACATCACTTACCGAAATAAATGAAAGAAATCTTTTATCCTGCATTTTTCCCATCATGGAAAGACAATTATTTTTCGTCTCATTATGGGAAAATCCAACACAAAAAGATTCATCCCATTCACTTAAAAATGACTATATATATTCTTGACTGAGTTGCGTTTGTATACACAACTGGCATTTAGCAGATTCACTTCGGTTCTATATTATCAAATTTTCATGGCAGAAGATAAAAGAAGAAGCAGCATTAAAGGCCAAGCAACGTATCCTTTAATACCAGGTTTAACTCCAGCATCAATTAGCGAAGCGATCGAGGCAGCATTAAATGCAGGAAATGCTGGGCCACCATTACGAATTCGACGAGGGAGAAATGCCGATGAATTTCGATTGGAACTTCAACGTAATATACGGTTTTCGACGGGTAATAAATACATTACAAAAAATATTTAAAAGAGTAGCTACTCTCGTGATTTTCATTATAGGCGAAAACTATGCCCATTTATCACGCGAACAAGTTCTTGAAATAATTAGGAAACATTTTGCAAGTCAAGAGTCACGTTTTATGGAATTTGTGAGATCTGCCACTGAAGTGTTCGATTTACAATGATTCTACTATTTCAATCAATCCATTTTAAATTCATGCATACGAACTGGAAATGTTTTGGTTTTTTTCAATACTTATACTCATTTAATTTGCACGTTGTAATCAAGGATCTTTTTTCAATAAAACTATTATACTGTACACGAAATGACCGAGTAGAAATCTTTTAGCTATTTTATATTGCTCATATAAAAGTAGAAATGATGATAATAGAGTTTCAAACATCAGTGTCCTTCTTGAAAATATCTGTCTGATGCTGTATTTATGCCGATTAATATCAAGAAATAATAACATTCAATACGAATGGAGTCTCTAGGTGTGAGTCTAGTTATAGAAAAAATTCATGTAAATATTTTTTGTATTAAAACGTTTCTGAACCGCGTTTCGTACCATTTCAATCGATCTGGTAAATCTAAAAATGTTGCAACTCGCCTACACATATATGTCAATATTACTTTAAGATTCGTGCAACAAAAGCTCTACAACTATTTAATAGACTATCATATTGTGCTAAATAATTCCAATCTGATATTTAGAGTACGATATCTTGCCAGCATTGTGTTTACTTTGATCTCTCAGGTTTTAGAAAGATTAGAAAAAACACAATTTTTTTTAAAATCAGTATTCGAACAGATAATAACACTTAAATCGCTAATAACAGTTAAGTATGGCCTTTCTGCTATAAAGAAAATATATGAATACAGTGGATTTTCGAGCAATGAAATATTTTTTTTAATCATTTATTTGCTCAGAGATGCTTTAATATCGAATAAACGGTGCGAGACTTTCATTCATTTATCGATACACATATATATCTTTCAAGATTCAATCGAACTGTTGCATGATTAGCGCATGAATAACAATTAAGTCATCTGAAAAGATGACCTAAGTTTGTTCTCAATCGTTCACTCATTCATCAGCAAGAATGTGTAGAGCATTGTTCCCATTCGTTATGACGAGACGCAGAGAAAATTTTTTTCTGCTCAAAAACTTATACACCTATACAAGTGTCTGATCGTTTATCCATCACACAAAAATTTACATAATTACGAACGATATATCGTGAAATTTTGGTCATTATGACTGTTTTATTCACTGTTTCAGCTATGGTTATTCAATCAGCAACAACATCAACACATGGTCAGTTACATTCGATTGTTACGAGAGAATATTTTCATTTTGAGTTGTAGATTATTTAAATCCATCGTCGTTCATGAAATTACCTAATAAAAAAGACTTTGTTCGTGATAAAAGATAAATGTCTTGTACTCGAGGATACTTTAATGTCTTAGCTTGTCGTTACAATTAAAACAACGCTTGTTAAACACCATGAAATCGAACAAAGGGTATTGTTTGCTGAAGTCTGATGATAAATGAATATTTCTTTTCTTTTTTCAATTGTAAACGTGTAAATAAAATATTTGTCGAAACGGATTGTTTAATCTAGCAAAAAACAAAACTTTTGATTTTTTTATTTAAAAGAATGAAAATATATCTTGGTCAAGTTTTACTTAAATCAATCACACGTAAATATTTTTTATCCGTAAAGAATGATAACGCTTAACTATTTATATTTAGGGTTGACCAAAAGTTCTTAGAACGGTGTCGAAAGGACGTTATTAGACAAGGCAATTTACTTAAAAATGACAAAACAAATATACTAACTATGTTGTAGATTTTTTTGAGGCGCATCGAATGGTATATACTATATCATATTTTCATAACGCTTTGAAAGAAATAGAGTCAATTTATTGATAGACGACTACACACCTAAAACCACAATCACCCATACTGATACTGACTCGATGCCCGGAGATGCGACACATATGAGGTTGTTACCCGTCAAAACTCTACAAAATCGTATATGAGAAACAATATTTTACAAATACTTTCGACTAATACCAATGGCTACAATATTCAACAACCTATCATGGTGTGGGGTGTGGGTGTGGGTGGGCGTGGGTGTGGGTGTGGGTGGGCGTGGGTGTGGGTGTGGATGTGAGTGTGAGTGTGGCTGGGTGTGGGTGTGTGGGTTGGTGTGGGTATGGGTGTGGGTGTGGGGTGGGGTGTGGGTGTGAGTGTCGGCATCAAGAAGAACTACTCACATCCACATGCACACCCACACCCCCACCCCACATCCACACCCACACCCACACCCACCCACACCTCACACCACCCAACACACTCTCTTTTGATTTAGCATGTTTCATAAGTCATCATTAATTTTTCTCTATTGATAAAATGTTAAAGACTATAAGATAAAGGTCAGTTATTATTTGCATTTTGACAACCGAAGTAAGCATACACATAATTAATAATACTTGACCAATGTTAGGATACATGACAGTAATCAGTTGTATTTGCTCTCCAAACACGACTAGAAAATATACTTACAATGATTTACTTCTCTTTTGGATTGTGATTAAATTCTATATGTATTAGTAATACATGCTTTTGAAGGTAAAATCGATCATCTTTCTATTTCTTTTTTCATTGAAACAAGACAAATCGTATTTTAGTGTATTATTCACAATATTCATAAAACTGTTTTAATTGACAAAATATAGGTATAATCTAATATTCAATAAAATATAAACGCCTATGTAGAAAAATAATCGAAATCATTAAAATATGTAGATTAACAATATGTATCTTCGAACATTTAAAATCTGATATTTCAATAAATAACTGTTGATCAGATATGCGAAATATTCATAATTATTTATTAGAGAATGTCAAATCTGATTTGATACTTGTACGCACATTCAATAATTTTATGAAACTTTGTCTAATACAAATATAATCCTATATTATTTTGAGACAGTAGGAAGGTCAATCGTTGTTTCGATTTTAAATTTTCAGTCGAAACAAGTATAGTGTACCATATAATTTTCTCAATAAAAACGATTTAATCGACGCATATTTTTGTTTCTCTAGCATTAGATGTTTAAAAGAATCTAGTCAAGAACTAATCATCAATACAAAGATAATTTCATTCAATGTCAACATACAGTCCTGGACAACAGTAACCGCCCCCCCCCCCCGTAAACTGGTCTTATTTCTTATGATATGGGGCTGATATTTTGGATGTAGATTGATCTTAGTGAACCCTGATCGCAAGCACCAACCCGGCCTTAATCGGTTGATATAGATTGCAGTTATCAGGTCAACAATATCATCAGATTGTGAAAGCCATATCTCAGTCATTTCTTGATCTTTGCGTTCACGCAACCCCTCACTTATGAGCCCACTTGTGTAGCTATCTGCAGTCAAAATTTGGTAAGAAACTACCTTGGAATAACGGAGATCTGGAGTTCACATTGAAAACTTTCACCAAGCAGTTAGCCATAGTTTCTAGTCTGACGTCAATAACTCAAGCTTAACTCAATCAATTCAGTTGAAAATTTCAGTAATAAGTTCTTATGAGTCCACAACTTTGTGGTAGAAATGTCAGAGCTGTATCTAAATGTAGAGCAAAGATAGAACCATCAGAATAGTTCATTACGCCACAGCTTGTCAATCGATGAAATCTCGTTATTTTGCGACGAGCTTTGGGCCAATGAAACTAGGTATCATGGGCTGCAATTAGCACCAAAAAAACCGAAAATAAATTGTAGCTGGACGAAACAGCAAACGAACATTTTCTTAGATCGTATTTGCCTTCGATTTCTTCAACACGCCACACACATTGTGTCTATGCATAAGATACTTCTATGCCACGAAGAATTTGGCTTTAAAATAATTTTGTCAGCTTCATAGAGCTTCTCGTTAATTGTATTAGCCCTATATATACGTACTCTAAAGTGTTCCAATAAAAAATGAGCATTCCCTGAAAAATGAGAGCGAATTCATTAGTATTCGAGAGTTTCCCATGCATAGATGCATTGTATGTGGCGTGTTGAAGAAATCGAAGGCAAATACGATCTAAGAAAATGTTCGTTTGCTGTTTCGTCCAGCTACAATTTATTTTCGGTTTTTTTGGTGCTAATTGCAGCCCATGATACCTAGTTTCATTGGCCCAAAGCTCGTCGCAAAATAACGAGATTTCATCGATTGACAAGCTGTGGCGTAATGAACTATTCTGATGGTTCTATCTTTGCTCTACATTTAGATACAGCTCTGACATTTCTACCACAAAGTTGTGGACTCATAAGAACTTATTACTGAAATTTTCAACTGAATTGATTGAGTTAAGCTTGAGTTATTGACGTCAGACTAGAAACTATGGCTAACTGCTTGGTGAAAGTTTTCAATGTGAACTCCAGATCTCCGTTATTCCAAGGTAGTTTCTTACCAAATTTTGACTGCAGATAGCTACACAAGTGGGCTCATAAGTGAGGGGTTGCGTGAACGCAAAGATCAAGAAATGACTGAGATATGGCTTTCACAATCTGATGATATTGTTGACCTGATAACTGCAATCTATATCAACCGATTAAGGTCGGGTTGGTGCTTGCGATCAGGGTTCACTAAGATCAATCTACATCCAAAATATCAGCCCCATATCATAAAAAAAATACGACCGGTTTGGGGGGGGGGGGGCGGTTACTTTTGCCCAGGACTGTATTGTTGGATATGCTTCAGGAATTTCTATACCAATTGATGTCAATAATAGGAATATTTTGAATAGAAAGAGAGAAAGAAGAAAAAAAAAAGAAAATATTATCTTTTTCTTCTTACAATATCGTCGTCATTCATTCGAGTAAACGTCTATAAGCTGAATACACAAATCAAGTAATGAATATGTACACATAACTAAACATCGAACACATTGTCTTAATTTTTTATTTTCTCTTTGCCTATTTAGAAGGACATTATCACAAATTTAAGTGAAAAAAGGCATCAGAACAAGGTCATGGTAATATGCCGTTCGGCATAAAAGTTATTCGATTTATTATTATTGTATTGAATCTGGCATTTATTGTTGTTGGTATCACATTACTTGCAATTGGTATTTATGTTATTAGAGATCTTAAAGTTCAACAATTACGTCCATTACTTAATCCAGATTCAGCAACAAAACAATCTCAAAATCTTTCAAATGTTGAAATATTTACTATTATATTAATGGTTATTGGTGGTATTTTAATAATAATTGGATTTCTTGGTAAAAATAAACTAAATAAATTTTGCATTTTTTGATTATTTTTGAATTTTTCTAGGTTGTTGTGGAGCAATAAAAGGCTTTCGATTTTTACATGTTCTTTATGCAATAATTATTGGTGCAATAATTATTGCCGAAATCGTCATTCTTATTATTTATATAATTTATCATAATCGTTTTAAAACAGAATTTGTTTCTAAACTTCAAGAATCAAATGCTAAATATTATGTTGGTACACTAATTACTAATTCAACATTTGTTAATTCGATTCCATTTTCATGGGATTTTGTTCAATTTAATTTACAATGTTGTGGTGCAGCTAATAAAACTGATTATTTAAATACAACTAAAGGAGAATCGAGTAAATCCATATCAACCGGATACAACTTTAATTATTCCTTTTACTTGTTGTCCTTTAAATGCAACGAAAAATTGGAATGACTTACCAACAAATATGTCGGAAGCTAGCGCATGTGCAATAACAGGTGTTAATGCTTATTCCGAAGGATGTTATGATCGTTTATGTGATTTATTAGCTGCATATAAGAAGTATATTATTATCGGTGGTGTTATTGTAGGTGTTGTTGAAATATTTGCTTTTTTATTTGCTTTTTTATTATATTGTCATAAATTCGATTATGATGCTTTGCAAACGTAAACTTAATTTGAATAAGAAACTTTTCTTTTATTCGCAGTGTTTTATATAATACTAATAGAAAGAAAATTCATTCTTTTATTTGATTTTTTTTCTGCATTAAATAAGTATTGTAGTAACATATTTGAACTTTAAACGATTAATTCTAGGTCAAAATAAAGATGATTACAGTAAAGTTCATTGGAGTTTTATATTTAAGAAAAGATGAAGTTATGTGACTTTGTTATATCATGACTATTCTTCAATGGGTGTGGGTTTGAGTGTGAGTATGGGTGGGGTGTGGGTGTGGATGGGTGTGGGTGTGTGAGGTGTGGGTGTGGGTGTGTGGGTGTGGGTATATTATTTGATCTACATCCACATCCCACATCCACACCCACACCCTATAAGAATTGTGAATTAACAAATTCGAAAGTTAACTTTCAATCTGAGTGTTCGATGACACAAGGTCTTATGTTAATGATTATATTATCATCTAGACATATTAGGAATATAGCGTAAAAGAGAGAGAGAGAGTCATGCCATTATCTTTTATTTCAAGAGATTTCTTTTTTGAAGAATAATGACTTTTTAAATTTCTTAAAAAGAATGTTTTACTATGTGTTTATATAGTTTGATTGCTTTTTCATGTTTTACAAAATGATTTGATTTGATTATTGATGACTAATGAGTGATATTCACTTAACTAACATATGTATTTTTTTTCTATTGCAATCAAATTAATTAGAAGCAATTTCAAGTGAAATAATGAAAAAAAGACGTTAGAATTTATGCATTTGGCATTTCATGAAAAATGATAGTATAAAGTTCTTAGAGTATACAGAGAATTGTATGGATTGTTGCGACTAATGTTCATCAACCGTTACCTGAACTCACGATTTCGTTGATTATGTTGAATAAATAATTGATTGAATTTTATTACTTGTATCTTCTATTAGCCAAACAGCTCGTTTTGGATCAATTATTTTGTTAATAAGAATTTCTGGACTAGCTAATGAACGAATAGGATAAGGAATAGAAAGGTCTTTCACAAATGTTTCCTAGTAAGTCTTTGGAGAAACTTGAGTTAGTACATTTATGTGAGAAATATCAGTATGACGAAGAAAAAATTGATTATTCATTTATTATAATTATCTTTGATTGTATTTTCAATGTCTTCAGAAGAAAAATTCTTATTCAGTCAAATTTATAGTATGGGTGTGGGTCTTGGCGTTCTCTTCATTCCCGTCCACATTCACACCCTCCAAGATCAAAGCACTGGTCGAGCAGTCTAAGAACCAAACCCACACATCGAAATATTGAAACTTATTTTAATGACAAGTCAATCAAAAAACTCTTATCCCATCACAACATGTAGATAATAGAATACACTTTTTTTTGCTACAATGAA
Source organism: Rotaria sordida (assembly GCA_905250125.1). Classification (NCBI taxonomy): domain Eukaryota; kingdom Metazoa; phylum Rotifera; class Eurotatoria; order Philodinida; family Philodinidae; genus Rotaria; species Rotaria sordida. Next base: position 18,099 of record CAJNOL010003148.1, on the reverse strand, counting down.
GGCGACTATTTTTGATTTTTTTTTTAAATGCACTTTTAGAATGTTATCTGATTAAATATCAATGGGCGACTTTTCATCTGGAAGAGTGTTATCAGCGCCTAGCTTAATTGCATAAATGGCTTCCAAATAAAAGTATTTCACTACGTCTAGTTTCATTTGAGAGTTGTAAGAAAAAATTTGCCACTGGCTAAAGAATATGTCTCGAGAAATTGCAAATGAAATATAATAAAATAAGAAAATAGTCTCGATGTTTGACAAATTAATAGCTGAATTTTTCCTGTTCCTACAATCTATCCTGCTCATCAACGATTCTAGCCGACTTCGATTTATATTTCCTGATGAACGAAGAAAAGATTTGAAACATGATTCACGGCTTCTTTCAGAATATTGTACTTAGAACATAATAAATTTGTATTGTTCACTTCATATTGACAAAAGTTGATCGCTCTCTCCTTACATCATGTAACTCGCATGCTATCACAATTGTTTTTGTTTTGAACTATATCCTATGTATCACTCAGACGTAACAAAGAGGCATTACTTTTCAAGTCTCGAAAGAAAAATTTTGAAAAATTGAGAAATATGTTTTTTTTTGCTTGTGGATTATTTTGTCTTCACTTCATTTGAATAGACAGTCGTTATGGGTCTGCTTTCATTCGTTCTTTCTAAATGTCACTTTGAAATTATGTATGTACAAATAATCGTTTTCGCATTCCTACGCTCTCACCTCAAATAGAGTGTGTGAGGAAACGTTGTCAAGGTTTTGTTTTTTATCAAATGATTGTTTTCAAAATTCTAAAATCATCTCGGCAAAAGTGATCCATCTGAACAGTACGAAATCCTATCTATTTCGTGGTTTTAATCAAATTTTTTCTATCACTATGCAGTACATACAAAAAAAAATACAATGTTGTTTTATTTCGATAAATATGTTGTTAACAAATTTACAACTCTCCTACTCATGTGTCCTTGAATAAAACTTGTTCCTTATGTGAGAGAAAAGAACAAGACGTGTAGTGTTTTTTTTTCTCATTTATATTTTGCGGTATGATGCAAAATGCACGTGTATAAACAACATTGTGTCGGTCTCAACACAGCATCGTTGACATTCTTGAGAGAAGCCAACCAAGAAAGCAGAACGTAGTCTATCAAGGTAAGAAGCGATCGAACTAAAAAAAATGCGGTTTATTTCAAATTTTTACCTTATAATGATGTATCGTGAAGACATATCGAGTTGCTGAGTCACTTAAGGACAAGGCACTTGATTGTGTATAGAACAGTATCAAAATATTGTTTCTCATTGATTGTCAACTGAAGTTAACATTAGACTGCGGGTGGAATGTGGACGTGAAGTATATGAGTGTAGAAAAAAAAAATATCTATAACCACATCTTTCTTACCATTTTGTAGAAGAGGAAAATATACATAACATATATATAAAAATCAGCGTGGGGTCCTTGACAATGACTAAGTGATAAGTTATGTATGATAAAAATTTGTGTGTTTCTTACTTGAAAAATGAGCAGTCATAGACAGTATTTGACATATAACTTTGAGTCAATACATTGAAATATAATATATGAATAGTTAATTTTATTCAGCTTTCGATACTCCTTCTTTGGGTATTATACACGAAAAATTTTATTAATTGATGATATCCTTCAAACATTCTCGTAAGTACTCAAAAGTAGAATCTGACTAACTTTTCACCAACGAAGTCAAATATGTTACAATATTTGAATTAAGATGAGGATATGAAATGAAAAAAAACTAAATTTTGATTGGTATCTCGGTTTATGATACGATGCTCGATAATCTCATGAAAGTCTTCCTTAAGTAGAAATGTTTGTTATAGGTTTCTGGCAAATAATTTATTTCATTAAACGTATACATTTATCTGCTGAATTTTCATTCAACAAAAAGCTGTTTTACACTAATAATTTCTTGGTTTTTGATATCCATGCATTCGTTAACAGAGACTATAACACGTACAGCTATCGATATTTCTGGACGTGTTGGTTCATTATATGATGGATGGCGAGATCAAATACTTGGAACATTAGATATCAACACCATAAAAACATCAACCATACGAAGCAGATCTCTGCTATGTAAAGTTCAAAAGTATGATATGAACAAAAGTCCAAATCTTGCTCAAATGATTGGCATCGAAGATGAATTACGATTGAGTACATTAGTGAACTTCGTTCCAAAAATTGGAATATCATCAATCATCGATTATCCCTATTCGATCAATAAATACACTCGATGTTTTCGTTATCATTATTTAGACCGCAAGGAGCACCTTTTTAATGATCAAAATCAGATCGAAAAATGGAATAAAACATCGATGCCCGATAATTCTGCAACGCACATGATTACAGAAATAAGTTTCGGTATTGATATCGTCGTTATTCTTCAATTACCATCACATGATAAATTAGTTAATGATATAGATACTGCATTAGAAAAAATACAACATCATTTACAAAATAGTTTGGAAAATATGATAATAGCTTCAGATGTAGAACGACTATTTGATCAAATTCTTTTTACAACAGTATATTCAAATATTCCCAAATTAGTCCAAATAGAAAAATTTCTTGATCTTTGTCGTAATTTAAATCAACTCAAAAAGAATCCAACGGATTGTGAACTATTAAAGTATCGTCTTACTCCTATTAAATGGTTCTTTCTTGAATATACTGAAGATGTTACTCGATATTTTCCACTAGAATCAGAATTTCGCGATATTTTCGAGAACGATTTACTTCAATCTTCGATTGTATTAAAACAGGCATGCTCGAGACTAGATGAGAATACAAGAAGATTTCTTCAAAAGCATCTTGCTTTGCAACTCTTGGAGGTACATCAACTATATTCACAAGGTAAAATCTATCATGAAGATGTAATTCAACGACTTCAATCATTAATTATCACGATACGTAGTGGTCAAGAGATAGACGTTGATATCGGTCAAATATTTCGCAATGAACCGTACATTACCTGGCGAAATAAGATTGATGATTTGAATATGTACATTAGCCATTTGCAAGCAAAAGCAGATATGATTAATGAATTACAACGGCAAGAATTTGAATATTGTAATGCGGCCGATTGTGGTATACAAGATGGTGATGACCAAACCATTATTGAACAAAAATTAACTCAGTATAAACCATCTCCACGTTATTTGTGCTCCACTGACCTCTTGAAGAACATGAATCCATCACAATGGGATTACCTTCGCAATCAACTGATTCGAGAACGTCAAGAAAATGAAAAATTATGCCTCATATATGTTGACTTTTCCTATTGTACATTTGAATTGACTGAAACAGTGATTTTCAATTCATCTCTTAACTCGTCCTCGCCATCAAAAACACTAACCCAATCTGCTCCTCTACGACCGTCATCAACTTCGGACTTCATCAATATTCTTCTTCTTGGCGAGTGCGGTGTTGGCAAGTCAACCTTCATTAATGCGCTTGTTAATTATCTCACTTTCAAATCACTCAAACAGGCTTTATCGAGCAATCCGATTGTTCTCATGCCTGTCTCTTTCTCTCTACGTATTAACGATACATTGGATGAGCAAATTGTAAAATTCGACTTTATCGAAAGTTCGAGCAATGAAAATCACAATGAACTTGGTCACTCAGTTACACAACACTACAAGTCTTATGTGTTTCATCTTAATGATGTTGATGGAAATCAAACAAAGTTACGTATCATTGACACACCAGGTTTCGGAGACAGTCGTGGCATCTCGCAAGACGAAGCAAACGTGAAGCATATCTTGGATTACATAAATCATTTCACTCATTTGAATGCCGTCTGTTTTCTTCTCAAATCGAATGCATCACAATTGAATGACTTCTTGCGAACATGTTTGATGCAATTGTTCGATTTTCTAGGTGAGAACGCTCGTGACAATTTTCTCTTCTGTTTTACCAATACTCGTTCAACATTCTTTGCTCCCGGAAATACAGAATATCTACTCAGGTCAATGCTCGAATCGCTTCCACTAGGCAACTTCCCTTTTAACAAAGAAAACACTTTCTGTTTTGATAATGAACCATTTCGTTATCTAGTCGCTATTCAAAATTTAATCGAATTCAATGATGATCAGAAAAATGATTTTGAAACGAGTTGGCATCATTCCGCGAAGGAATCAACTCGATTCTTTGAACTCATTCGTAGAAATCTCAAATCATACTGTATGCACAGTGGATATCGATCGATCAGACGTGCTCAAATTGAAATCAGCTCAATGATTCGACCTATGTTAGAAATGATGAGAAACATGTTTCGAATCCTTGCTTTATGGAATATGGAATCTACTAAAGTATCCATTCAGGAAAGTTCAATTGCTCTCTCACGTCCATCTGCTATTTGTCTGTCTTGTAAACATAAACATCGTTGCTTTGGCAACCTTTGGATTAATATTGACGATGCACACGAATTTCGAGATACATGTAAAGTGTGCAAATGTTCTCCTAGCAAACACCTTCCAATCGATTATGAAGTTCGTCATACATTTTTACACAAACCTTCGGATCTCAATCGAAGTGGCATGGTTCACATATTAAAACAGCTGTGTACTAGTGGTGCTTCCTTCACTTGTTACTTGATGGATACTACTCAGAATAGAGAATCTAATTCGTTCTTGTCTGGCCTTAATCGGATGATTGATGAAGAGGCTGAGATTTGTACCACACAAGATCCGCACTATCTCAATGACTTTGTGCGTGATGAACTGAAGAAGATGAAAAATAATTACGAAAGTCAAATAAAAAACCTGACATCCAATCCTGAATCGACTTCATTGTCAACTATCTATCGTTGGATCGATACTGTTAGCGCATATCCAATGATTGCTGAAAAACGCGCAGCTGTTAAAGAGAGTCGTCAAATCATCATGAAGCAACAAGACTATGAAGTACCACGCTACTCGATAACCACCGAGAAATAGGCGAACATGTCTATATGAACTCTTTAGAATGATATCTTATTATGGCAAAATGATTTTTAACATTTGACTATCATTTTTTTTTTTGATAAATAAAGCGTATTGCATAAATATCGATTTTACTGAAAAAATTTTTCTTTGCCAGAATTAGAAAAACAGGGTGTGGGTGGGTTTTTAAATTTTAAAGTGTTTTTCTTGAATCCATGGCCAAAAAAATCGCTGATAAAAATGAAATATGTAAAAAACTATCACTTCTATACTGAGTCGTTATTGAATATGGTTTACCCGCGCAAACAGTATACTCGAAAAAACAGATTTTAAGAAAAATGAAAAATAAGTTTTTAAAAAACCTTATTTTTTTTTTCAATATGGAAGTTCAAAAAAACCTATGTAATATCCTTACAGCTCATCATAAAATTGATAAATTTGACAAAACATTGACTTTATCTGAGAGGAGAAATCCTTTATATGAGACATCTTATTTTAAATCTGGTTTGTTTGTTTGTTTGTTTTCTTTTCAATCTATTTTAATTATCCATCTCCTTATCTCAATAATAAACGATCAGTATACTTCTAATTTATTTTGAAAGTCAAAAAAAAATCAAATTGAATAAACCATTTAGGTTAGAAATTTCAACAACATCCATCCGCATCCTAGTTGCAGATTATCATAATAGAATAAATTTTCGTATTTATTGAAATCATTCAAATATATGGAATTTGATCAATTGTATGAAAGTAATTAGAAGAAAAACATGTACAGAATGTTATACTTCAATGATTTTCATTACAGCATTTGATCTCGACATAGATTGCCTTTTATTGTAGAAAAAAAAAGAGTTATAGAAATATTTTTGCTTGTCTCTCATAGTTAGTTTCTTTTTCAATAATAAATAGTTGATTCGAATTTAGCTGTTTGAGTTTTTATAAATTTTCTATACGAGAAAATATTCAGGAGTTTCCACTTCAGTCTTCGACATTTTTACTTTCGATCAAAGGATGGGTCAATCAAGCATAATTCTACACCTACGATATTTAACTTTTTATGAATGCTTGTTATTGCCTCATGCATGAATTTGCTTTTTAACTGATAAGTAAGTCGATTGTCATTCATAGATATTTACATTGACTTTGCTGATGTATACCATTCTCTCTATGCATTTAGTTCGAATTATTCTCATTCGATTCAATAGGACTGCTAGTTAGCTAAACAGAATCGATTCGGTCATTGGCAAGAAAGAGACGAATAAAACGAATCCGAATGATCAACGTTATTGATCCTTGCCGTAAAATACGAGCACACACTCGGGACATATACATGAAAATTTCTTTCAGACATCTCTTACTTTGACTACGCTTTGTATGACTCATATGCAACCACGTGTTCTTTTTTTTCTTTGAGTAGCTTTCTATTTGCAGTAAAGACTGACTGTTTTCAATCTCGACGTAACTTTGACAAGAAAAAGAAAAGTAAGAGTCGAGCACTGCTTATTATTTTTCTTTTTCCTTTCACCTTCATCATTATTGCATGGCGACGATCTTCGACAAACCTATTTGCGTGATATGTAACAAAGAAAGAGGTGTTTTTAAATGTGATGGATGTTCGAAAAATTTCTGTTTGCAACATACAACAAATCATCGTGAAGAAATTATCAAGCAATTGGATCAAGTAGAAGAGACTCATGAACTTGTTCAAAAAATTCTGACTCAAAAATTGACCGAACCGCAACAAGACATGAAAGTTTTGCAAGATGAATTGATAAAAAAAATTGACATATGGGAACATGAATCAATTGCGAAAATCAAACGAATAGCCGACGAAACTAGAAATGAATTAATTCAGCATACAACTGAGCATTTGTCTTATAAAAAGCTCAAATTGGAGAAATTGACAAATGAACTGCGTCAAGGTCGTCAAAATATTGATTTTATTGAGACTGATCTTTGTGAATGGATAGATAAACTCAATCAATTAAAGGAAGAAATCATCAATCCAGCAAAGGTTGTAGTTCGAGACGCTTGTGCACCGTTGATTACCAAGATTCATGTCGATGTTTTCGAAACATTCGAGCTGTTTGAACGTACATCGGGTAAAACTATATTTGAAGAAAGTGGCAAAGTTGTCGTCGTGCAAGATGGTCCTTATAATTATACAGAAGTGCGTGGAAAAAATGAATATACGACTGGACATCGTACATTATGTTTCAAGATTGAACAATTAAATGGCTGGAGCTTATTTGGCATTATCTCAAAATCGAGTCCTTTGCAAGAACATTCCTACAGTTCACCGTCATGTTATGGCTGGTATAATGGTGATTATTTCGTCTATCGCAATGGACAAAGCGTGGGTGGACAAGGTCATGATGCTGTTGAAAATGATATAGTCAATCTTACAATCGATTGTGATCATCGACTAATTCGATTGATAAACGAACGGACAAACCGTACGCTCGAACTACTCGTAGATATTGACAAATGTCCATTTCCATGGCAATTACATCTCAATCTAAATTTAGCTCCAACTCGCATTCGTATCCTTTCCTAAAAGTGAATCTTAGATTGACTCTTTGAATTGTACTAATATTTTAGTTTCATATTGGGCTGTTTGTTTTTTTAAAAGGTACTTTGCGTGCAAGATAATCACTTGTTCAACAACGTGACAGTCTTGATCAATTTTCGACTAGTTTTCCATTCTTCACAGAGATATACGGTCACTCTGATGGAGGATTGCAGTAGATCGCTCAACTTTCCTCTTTTTCAAAAAGCTTAAATGTTCATAGTAGATATCATTCGTGTATTAGATTCTTTCGCAGAACGATTACTTTTCATCTTCAGAGTAGCTGTGCATGCGTGAAATCTCACTGGTTGAAACATGATACTTCAAGTAAATATTTGTCTTTAATCGTAATTGAAGGACAAATTTTAACGCTTAAGAATTGTCTATCGAAAGATCTTGTTTCATAATGATATCAGACGACTTCGATTCGTGAGATGAGAACAGATCGAGTTGAGTGAACATTCTTCTAAACGCCGAGTGATCGTGCAACATATAATTCAACTGAAAGTCCGTTAATCTGCAAAAATACTTTTTAGAGATGAATGCGAATTTTTTTTTATGGTAATTATCTTTTAAAAGAAACAAAGATCGAATCTTTTTTTTTTCTGAAAAAAATGACTTTAAAAATAGATAGTAACAACCCTAGTCGAAAGTGTCAAAATTTTTCGATGAACCATTCGTCAGAAATATCGGAAAAGCGGTCTTCTTATCATAATGCCGTCGAATTTGGATATTTTGATGAGGTTTGCTCAGAATTAAAGTTTTTTTTTGTTTCAGAAAGAGAAATGAAACTCTTTCAGAGAAGTCTACAGATCTTTTAAATTTTCACAAAACACATTTATTTGATATTTCAAAAGAGTTTTTATTTTGAAAATAATCTTTTGATTCCGAAAGGACTTACTGCATATCGAAATCCATTTTCGATTAAAGATTATTTATAATGTATTCAACATCATTCGTCAACATAAGATTGTTTCAAAAATCATGATACGAAAAAAGAAAATCCAAAGATTTCGATCTCGTTTCTATCTAATGAGCTTGATCAATATCCTAAATTTCTTCTACAGCGCATTTTACACAACCGACGTGATTCAAACTGCCCTCTCACAAGTACTATATCTCCACATTATTAATAAATGCATTGTTACACTCACTACTGAAAATGTACAATAATAAAAAAAAAACATCCGATCTTAAAAATGAGTGTTCATAACAGTAATCATAGTATAGACTTTTGAAGATAAACTTCTTCTACAATTGATCTCATCGATAGACACTAAAAACTCTAAAAGAATTTGGGTTCTTATTAAAATTTGACTAAGCTATGGAAATTTTAACGTCTATTTTCTAGGTTTTTGGAAAACTTGTATTTTCAAAATTTGATCTGAAACTTTGCCTATATAGAGAACTCAATCACATTAGCTTCCAAAAAGAATTCGGACGTTTTCAATAAAGTCTCTTCGATATATAAAACTTTCACGATAGGACCTCTTTTACATGAATATTGTATTACATGTACTTTTTGAAAGTTTCATATACCGAAGAAACTTTATTCAAAGAGTTTTGTTTTTCTTTATAAAAACTAGTCTAGTTGAATTCTCTATATAGGCAAAGTTTCAGATCAAATTCTGAAAATACAAGTTTTCCAAAAACCCAGAAAATAGATATTAAAATTTCAATAGCTTAATTAAATCTCAAGAAGAATCCAAATTTTTTTTTAAAGTTTTTATTAGAACATCATTGAAATTGAAAGAGAGCATCAAAGAGAATTCTCTCTCGAAAATTCATTGTTCACAATGCAGAATATCGATTGTCATTTGTAGTGTAATCTTTGCAAGTATTCAGTTCAATTTTATTTTCTTGTCTGAATTTACTCTACAATGAAAGAACTTAGTTTACAATATAAATATGACTGTGATGATTATAAATGAATGACACATTTACGGATAAAAACAATTTTGTATTTTAATTATATTTATTTATAATAGAGGCATATTATTTTCAAATGATCAAACTATTAAAATCTCCAAAGTTTTCTGTTTCTTCAGAAGAACTTTCAAGATAACATCAAAATAAAAGTCTTTTTATTTCCTTTTACACAATGACATATAAAACAATTGATCATTTTCAACATCATGAATAATTGTATTACAGTATCTAATAATTTTTATATACAATTATTTGTATTTTTATATAAAAAAAAAAAAAAAGAAAACAAGTAAATAAAAAAGATATTAATCTACCAAAATAGTTCAACAGGAAGTTCATCCATAAAACAATTATCTTCTTCTTCTGTTTTTCTATCTGTTCCTCCACGTCGATAGAAATACATTCCAATTAAAATAATTGGTAATGCACCAAGACTAAATCCAATATCCCAATTATCCATTTTTCCAACTTCAGCCCATTTATTAATAGAAGGAAATATAAACCAAAATGATGTTGCTATTAATGGTGAAATTGATGATAAAATTGATAACCAATTAGCTGATACATGATCAGTAAGAAATGTACCAGTTATATATGTTCCTAAATAGGAAACAATAAATAAAATTCCAGTACCTCCAGCAACATTACAACGACCACCACTAAGACTTTTATCATTAAAAAAACATCTAAATCCATTTGAAAATGATGTCCAAAATGTATGAATATCGTTTGATGTACCAAAACGTGGTACTAAATCAAGTGCAAAACATAATGCAATTGTACCAAATTGAAATGTTGATTCAACAGCTTGAAAATACATAACAGAAAATCTTGTTATTGGTTCTTGATTTTCTCGTGCTTGTTGAGTATATTTTACTTGTAATTTTTCTTGTACAATATTCATTAAAGCAGCTGGTATACAACCTAATATAAATATAAATGGCCAATACCAACCATCTTTTAATTCTGTTTTTGATGTACCATCATGAATTCGTTTAAATGTTGGTATAAGACTAAATGTAACACCTAAAAGTACAACAAATACACTTAATATATGTCGCCAATGATATTTTTTTGGTAGAAGAAATTTTGATAATATAAATGTAAATGGAATAATTGATTGTACAAGAATTGCTGTTAATGCTGGTGGTACACGAGTACCATGTGAACTAAATACAATTAAAAAACCATTAGCTGCATCAAAAACACCAACTAAAACCATATATTTTATCCAACGAGATGATCTCATAAAAGGTGTTATTTGTTGTTTATATCCAAACCATAATGACATTATACTAAATACTATTGTAAATGAAAGTGAACAAAAAAACAGAACAAAATAAACTCCTGTAAGTCGATTAAAACTTGCTAAAAATAATGCTAAACCAATTGATTGACCACTGGCAAATATAATATTAAGTATTGATAAAATAATAGCAACAACAGTAAAACTTAAATACCATTTACGACCAATTGTAAAACCTGGATGACGTGATTGTTTATGAGAATTATATTCGTTATTGATCATTTTGTTGTTTTTTTTTATTTTGTTATGCGTATTTTATTCAATGAACTCTCCTATTTATTCTTTATAATAAACGCCGAGTCATGATGAAAAGTTAATGTTTTTTTTTTTTTGTTTCAATTACATATGATATGAGAGTGTAAATTATGTCTTGTCAGTATGATATCAGTCCAAAGTCATCTCATTCTACGTTGTGCACTTTAATAAAAGATAAGAATAAGTACAATATTTACAGTTCGAAATATATAATATAAATGTTTACAAGAATATATTTTAAATAGTTTAAAATTTAATTTATTCTTGTAAAATAACATTTAAAAATTTGCATTTCTTTTAAATATTAACCTTTAACTTAGTTATGTTCTTTGATTAGAGTCATGATAGGATAGGTTTTTCTTTTTCTTATGTCATACTTCATTTATTTAACAAACATTATTTTTGTATCAGGTAACTGTACCACGAAAATAATCTTTCAATAGTTATTGATTGAAGATTAGAATGGTATTTAAATTTTAATATTAGTTAGATGAAAATAATTCATTAATAAACATATTGTAATTCAATAATTATTAATTGTTATTTTGATCTTTTTTTGAGTTCGCACTCTATGCATAAGGTAGATCCAAGTCAAATATGAAAATGCTCTTAAATCTTTCTTTCAGAGTTATAGCCATTTTAGGCGAATTTTCGACTTGAACTTGGCCTATAGATATATCTACTTGTCACTAGCATTTTTTTTTTTGAAAATTTCAGTGTCAAAAGAATGTTTCATTCACGAGATATTGAATCTTCAAAAATCATTCTTATCTCGCGAAAGTTCAGGTCAATATACTCTTCATTCTATTTGTTGGGATATACCGTATTACAGACAACTATTGGCGAGCAATAATTATAATTCTGGAAGAAAGATCTAATATTATTCATCCATTTGGAGCTTTTCATATCTCATCTTAATCTATATTTTTTCTTGTTCATCATTTCATTCGTAAAACGAATAAATCTTGGATATCAATGAACGATAAAACATTGTTACATGTTCATCTAGAATTCGAATTGTTGTAGAGATATAAGCAAACAAACTGAGGGACTATCAGCACTACTGGAATTATTTTTTTAATTTCAAAATCTCTTGAACCTAAGGAAATTTTTACATGATACTCAAAAACTTTTAACCATCATCGCCTTACATCACTAGTTATTCTGTACCACAAATAATATAGAATTTTCTTGGCACTAACACGTGCAGTACTACACCATTCTATAAGACTTTTATCTTTAAATAACATACAAAAATCTTCACATCATATATTTGTTGGAATGTTTCATCAAAACACTAAGTGTGTGATTCAAACAGAGAAAAAAGAACTGCATACAGATGTGCTCTATCTAATATTTACATTTCACCTTTTTTTTTATCATCTTTCTTGTTATTTTAGAAGAAAACCTGACATGAAAAACGACAGAGTAAAAGTTAAAGATAATTAGAAAAGTTAATATTAATCATCAACATGCAAGTCGAAAAAATGAAAAAACCATCCATGTCAAATGAATCTATTTATGAAATTCATTAAACAGGAAAGATAATCATTTATCAAGAATAATGAAGATCTCATGATGACTTTAAAAAGATAAAAGAAAGTAAGGATAGGAAGTATTAATCATGATGTTTCATTTCAATATCTGTCGATAGAATTCTAGTTTAGTATTAGGAATATAATTTAAAATCAAAGTTATTTTCCAATACATACTGCTTTTCAAATCTGTGAGATAAAGAAAAATACAAGATGAGATTAGTAGATAGATTTGAAAGATTAAAATTGGAAAAATTACTGTTTAAGACAGGTGAATTTGATAAAACCATAGAAATAAATCATATTTTGCTGGAGAGTGTATCTACCATTGATAAACAAATATATGTATTGTGATATAATGTTTGAAATAAATTAAAAAATTTTGCTGGAAAATAAATTATCTAGTCCTGACTTATCATAATGTCACTGAAATATATCCACCAATAGGGAAATTAGCCAAAAGCATCTACAGTAATATTACTTTAATGTATGGTACATTGATCCTGTTGAATTAGTCCTAACTTCAAATTCATGTTCGAGACCGGCCCAACGAGTCATATAATCGAAAACTAACAGTTAATTACGATTTGATTACTATAAGATTGTATGTAGAGTATATTAGTAGCAGAATACAAATAATCAAAAACTTGAAGAAGATTGAGACTAAAAATATTTCGTTGAAATTTGGAATACGATTCATATCGAAAAATTTCGAACCCGACAGACTCTAATAATTCATTAGAAGATTGTACTCTCATCATATTATACAACGAATATTCAACTATTCTTCATAGACACAAACGTGTATTAATATGACCGTAATTGTGTTGATATCGTAAGATGTATCTTGAATTTAATCATGTTATAAGTAAAAAACATTTGACCTATCTCGATTTACTTTAATAAATATTAGCGTTTAAGAAGATTTCTCCTTTTCATAACTTAAAATTTTCAGTTTTTTTTTTCTTCTGCTTTACTTACATTTCGAAGTTTTCTGTAAGTAAATATGATAGACACTCCAAACAACGTTTGGTGTCTATTAAGAAACAAAAAACAATGAGATGTATTATGATAACTCTGTGTTCATCTTAATAAATTATCAAATATAAAATAAAAATCCAACAATATCTTTCTTTTAAAAAAAATTTTTTTTTTCTATATAAAAATTATCATCATACGTTATAAGATAAATCTTGAGTTTCTTCATAATATCGAAAATAAAAGATAACATTCTTAGTTTTGTTCTTTAGTCTTGATTATATATTTCAAGAACGAAAAAAAAAAAAAAACGCTTCAAACAACTCCTAAATAACAATAAAAATAAGAAAAACAATAACAGCAGAAAAACAAGTAAACAACAATCGTTATACAATAGTGTGTCGTTTAACTATCAATAATATTAATAAAAAAAAAACAAAATTGTCTATCCTTTAATCACTGCTACCGGTCTCAATTTCACACATAATTTGCTAATACCTGCTGCATGACATGTTTCAACAACATCAGTTACATTTTTATAAGAATCAGGTGCCTAGGAAAAGAAAAAAAAATTCAAATGCAACAAGAAAAAAATTTCTCTTACCTCTTCTTGAACAAGTTTTGGTGATGCTACACGAATAGCAATACCTTTTTCTTTTAATTCATCTAATACTTCATACCAATTAAGATTTCGTCGAGATTTAGCACGTGATAATGCTCGACCCTACAAAAAAAGAAATTTTCTAGAAATAATAAAATTCTTTTTTTGTTTTATTACTTACTGCTCCATGACATGTTGAACCAAATGTTTCTTTCATACCTTGTTCAGTACCAGTAAGAACATAACTACACGTACCCATTGTACCTTAAATTTTACAAGTAGAAAAAAAAAACAATCAAATAATTATTTCATTCATTACCTCCGATAAGTACAGGTTGTCCTGTAATTTGATAATCAACTGGAATTAATGGATGATGAGGTGGAAATGCTCTTGTAGCACCTTTACGATGTACTAATAAAGTTTTTTGTTTTCCATCACTCATTATATGTTCTTCAACTTTAGCTATATTATGTGATACATCATAAATTAAATGCATATCAAGATCATCAGGTGTTGTATTAAAACAACGAGCAAATGCCTAAGATAAATATATCTTAAATAAATAAAAAAAACAATTTTATATATATATATATCTTACTTGTCGAGCAAGAAATGTCATTGATGAACGATTAACCCATGCATAATTAGCAGCTGCACACATTGCTTTTAAATAATCTTGTCCTTCTTCAGAATGAATTAATGCACATGCTAATTGTCGATCATTTGTTTGAATTTGATCTCGTTTCATTGCTTTTTCCATTGCAACAAGAGCATCTAAAATATTTATTTTAAATTTATTTTATCATTATTATATTTTTTCTATTACCAGTTGCTACTTGATGTCCAAGACCACGGCTTCCACAATGTATCATAACACATACTTGTCCTTTAAAATCAATACCCATTTTACCAGCAGCAAAACGATCATATATTTCATCAACAATTTGAATTTCAGCATAATGATTACCAGCACCAAGTGTTCCTAACTAAAGAAATATTCATTCATATAAAAATCAATTAACTACTTTTAATTACCTGTGGTAAACCACGTTTTTTTGCTCGTTGTGTAACTTTTGTTGGATCAGCTTGTAACATTCTTCCATATTCTTCACAATGTTCTTTATCTTCTGCCCATGCATAACCTTCACGTAATGACCAATCCATACCCATTTCAAGTGCTTCTTCAAGATCTCTAAATTAATATTTTTATAATGAAAACAAAAAAAAAAACCAACGTTTTCGAAAAATTTACTTTGCATTCATTGGTATAACACCTTTTGATCCAACACCAACTGGTATATGATCAAACATTGATTGTGCTAATTGTTCTTTCATTGGTTGTACATCTTTTTCACTAAGATTTGTTCGTAGAAGACGTACACCACAATTTATATCAAAACCAACACCACCAGGAGATACAATAGCTTTTGGATCATTATAATCAAATGCAGCCATATTACCAATAGCAAAACCATAACCTGAATGAACATCAGGTAAACCAACAGATCTCTATTAAATAAATAAATTAAAAAAAAAAATTGATATAATTATAAAATAATTATATACCCCAACAATGCCAGGTAATGCAGCAACATTACCAATTTGTTTCATACCAGGAAGAAATCCACCTATACCACCAAATTTTGTTGAACTTTCAAGTTCTTCAAACATTAATTTTTCTAAGTGACTATTAACATAAAAAATTCCTTCAACCTATAAGAAATTTTAATGATTTTAAAAAAAAAAAAAACAAATATTTTTGTTTTAATTTATCTACATACATTCATATTAGGTACAAAACCTTTTTTTATACGCCAAGAATGATTATTAATACGTTCAATAAATTTTAATTCTTCGTCGTATGTACGAGGCATGATGAATCGAATAAGACAAAAAGATATATCGAAAAAAAAAATGGAAACAAACTTTCGTAACACACCAAATGGACTTCATATCCATATTTTTCCTATTGAATACAATAACCAATTGAAAGAAATCGTTTCAATAGAGTGCGCTAGTTTTGCTTGAGTTAAAGAAATCAATGTAGCGTTTATGGTTATTTTTGTTCTAATTGTTGATTCTTATTTTCTATGTAATATGAATATAATTTATATCAACATAATATATAAAAACATTATGAATATTGTCTGTATTATAACTCAGTGATTAATAGATTATTCCTATGTACTATTATTTAAAATTTGGGTCAAGTGCAAGTAGTGAAATATGAATGAACAATTAGAAAAAGCAAGAAAGATGATATTATTGATAGCTCATCTATTATTTCATAGAAATAAATTTTTTAATATTACATCTACTTGTTTGAATGTTTCTAAATAAAAGAAATGCGAATAATACTATTAAAAATTTTCTCCAATGCATATTTGAACAAGATGTATGCTTTTAACATATAGATCATACAAATGATTTATCTTCTCAATTATTACTACGTACAACTGTTCAGTTTTTGGAGCGTGCAGTTGAAAGCAGGAGATTAAAAATGAAGATCAAAAAGATTCAATAAAATTCTTAACTTCTTTTGCAATAGTTCAACAACTTATATAAGTATAAACTTGGTATTCGTGAGACAATTTGTTTATTTAAGAGACGTCTTCACGAGAAAATCACAGATAGCGAAAAACATGAGGATAAAGATACATCTTGAGTTTGATCCTATAGGAAGTTAGTCATTTGTACATCATACAAAAATCCAAAATATTAAGGGTCTAAAGATTTACTTCTGATCGGGTGTGAGCATCTCCAAATAAAAAAAACGTTCACTCGCACCCGTTTCAAAGAACAGGGCGAGATTGTTGTATAGAGGTCGTCATATATTTTTGTTGAGTACGATTTTTTCATGAGAGCAATTGAAGACAATCTCAAAAGAACTACAAGCTAATAAACCAAAAAAAAAACAGAAGAAGTGTAATGGGTTTATAAATTTTTCCCAAGTCTATTCATAGTTATCTAATAATTTAATGTTTTATTCCTTCGTTCTATATCAGTAAGATTTTAAACATCATCGAAAATACAATTGTTGAGTTAACTAGGAAATTTTACACGAAAAATTTAAATCACTAGATACTTCCAAATGTACTTGTAAAAATTTATAAAATCATTGTTCTAGGTAACTGTCATTAGTTTTTACAAATTTATGGTGACGACTAAAAATACATCATTATCCATACATTTACAAAAGTAAAATAGAATTAATGCTGTAATAATAAGCTCGTTGCCACCATATCAAGAAGAGAAACATAGAAAATTGTTGTTTATAAAATATAGTTAATAAAAAGTAGTTCAGAATATTTTTGCGCAAAAATTATTAACCATTTTTGATCATTAGAAGTTTAGGTACCAAACATTTGTACAAAAAGTGATACGTATATCTGCTTGAGTATCGCCCTATATATAGTCATTACATTGTTGCAAAAAAGATTGATAGATAGAAATATATATATGCAGAAATAAATTTCAAGTCAAATTAAGATCTCACACATCTCTTTATCATCGAACAATTGACGTAGGTGAAGTTAGCCTCATATTCGAGTAAATCCAGCCGATATTCGTCCAGGAAACTGCTCCATCTGCACCAGACAGCGCCAGAATAGAACTCGATGAGCTCTATTGATTGGTAACTTTGGATTTTCCATAGCTCGAACCATTCATGAAAAAACCACAAAATATTAATTTTTCACGATGCAAGTCTTACCATTTGGTTAGGAAATCCAGCCGATATTTGTCCAGGAAGCTGGTCCAGACAGCTCCACAATAGAACTCGATGAGTTGTATCGATTGGTAACGTTGGATTTTCCATAGGTCAGACCATTCGTGAAAAAATTCCAAAATACTGATTTTTTCCTATGCAAATCTCACCATATGGTTAGTAAATTCAGCCGATATTCGTCCAGGAAGCTACTCCAGACAACGCCAGAATAGAACTCGATGAGTTGTATCGATTGGTA
>CAJNOL010003147.1:3976-26117 GCA_905250125.1 Rotaria sordida | reverse complement strand
TTTACATTAATACCCTTGACACGAAATATAAAGTTTAATCTAGATGATTCTTGTTTAAATAAAGTTAAAAAATAATCATAATTATCTAATGGTGGTAAATAAACTTTCATAGTTGATAATTTTGATAAATGATTTAATAAAAATAAAACATCATTTGGTTTCATAATATAACATTCAAGATGTTCAATATTTGAAAAAATTTTACAAAAATTCTTTAATTCTTTAGAATTATTAAATGAAGGTTTAAAATTCTCCAATATATAAGGAATATTGAAACTCCAAGTAAATTCTTGACATATATTTAATTTCGTAATCATTTTATTCAAATACTCACATAATTCATCATTATACAATAGTAAATTTAAACTTATTGAATTGATTTTAATCGACGATAATTTTGGTAATTCTTTTAATATTTTTAAGAATTCTCTTGATAATATGATTCTCTCATACATAGACATGTCTAAATGTTTTATATGCGATAAACTAACAATCATTTTTAAATAAGAAATATCAATTTCATATTGAACAAGATATGAAGTAAATAATATTAATGATTCAATATTTGAAAAATGATAATGACATTTATCCGTTAGATTTGCATCATATAAACCTAGATAGGTTACCTTGTCAAATGTATTCGAATGATTAATTAATTTATTAGGAAATCTTTGACTATCCATTTCTAATTTATAACCAGTTTTTAGATAAGGTATTGTATAAATAAATGCTTTATACTTTTCAAATGAATATTCCGTATACCATTGATGTTGTTTACACCAAAAATCATCTTGAAAATGTTTAAACATTTTCAAAATAATTTCATCATTATCATTACGATAACAACCGAAAGTGAATTTAAAAATATTTAAATAAGGTAATGAAGATTGAATTAAATTTTCCCATTGACAGGCATTTATCATATTTATATCACATTCTGTATGTATTGTTAAAATTTTTAAATTAGGTATCTGTTTTATAAATACTTCAAACTCATCAAAATCATGCACCAATAGTCCAATAATCAGTTGCTTTAAATGAATACCATTATATGTGTTAATAATTGAACCATCATCATCACTCTTTATTGGATGATTTCCTCGAGTGATATATTTAACATTTAGATATTTTAACATAGGAAAATATTTGAACATATGATATAACAAATGTTCTAATGAACAATGGTGAATTGTTAAATTTGTAATATTTGAAGTATCGTTAATGCGTTTCTCAATAGAATGTAATGATGATATTGATAATGTTCGAAGATTGAACATTGGAAGAACATCGAATATTTCATTATCTTGAAACTTATCACAAATCATATGAAAGGAAGTTAATGGTAATATTATTTTCAATTTTTCAATATTTTCTTTTTCAATTTCAGATAATGTTAAAGATTGAAGAGAAGAAAATTCATTGAATGAAAATATTGATAAAAATGCATCGATTTGACCACATGTGTCTTCATTTGATAATTTTAATGAATAAATTTGTTTTTGAATTTCGAGATTTAATTTCATTTTTCTACAGAATTTATCAAATATTGTTTTTTGTACATTTTCAAAATTGAGTTGAAATCGAATAGTTCGAATAAGTTTTGAAAACCGATTATTTAATTGATCAAATGAATAAAATATATCCAATATATTGAGATATTGAAAACATAAGAATAAAATTTCGTTTGGTAAAAGTTCAAATTTCATGATTCTTTGCTTATCATTCATCATCGAATGAATAGAATATTTTTGAATATAATGTACATGCTTCATCTTTATCTATGAAAGAAACAAAGTAATGGATGACTCACATGATGAGAAGAAAGAAATTACTCTCTATAACTGATTCACTATTCGTTCTTTCGATTTGAAATTTGAAAATTTATATATTTGCTAGATTGAAAGATTTTAAAATGAGACAAATTTTTGATCATTGATACCAGAGGTCGAAAATGAACCGAACTGGATGCGAACTAACTTTGAAAACATAAAGTCGAACTGAACCGAACTCATATTGATTCCCTGAAAGATAGTGGAACACAGTCTAACGTGAAAAAGAAAATGATTGATTGAACTATCATTGATATGAAAAAAAAAATGATGCTGTCAGCGAAGATAAAACAAGCTTCTATTGATTGTTTCACATGCACTAATAGCCCAAACAGACTAGACGAATTAAAATTGAATTAAAAAATATGATTGGTGTTGCTATGTGGACACACAAATAACAATTCTCAATTCAGTTTTATTTTTTTCTAGTGTTTGACCCCTAATTGTATTTATGATGATTTGTCAGTTCATGCGCATAATTCTTTTATTTTTTTTCTTCAGTAGTCTTTGTCATTTTTCTAAAGTGTGATGAATAGTCGTGGAGTGTGATGCCAGTTTCATATCAACACTAAAAAGTTGCTGATTCTCATATATTAATGTTAAAAAAAGAACTATTTTAATTCACAAATGTATGAATTTATATTGATTCATGCAAATATTTACTCTAATGTGACACCTCTGATCACCCAAGAAACAAGTTTCCACTTATAGCCTACTCTTGGGCAGGTGGGGCTAATGTATTCGAACCAAACTGAACTCAATTCAGAAAAATCTGGTTATATTTAGTCTCTGATTAATATCACATTTGAAAAGAAGAATATTTTCATCTGAATAATTAAAATAATAAATATTTTAATAATTACAAGATTTATTAAAATTTATTTTAAATTATTTGCACTTGTTGTTAACTATAAGAGAAGTTCAGGTGTTATAAATTAATTGCTGAGAAACGCTGAAATTAACAGAAAATATGAGCCAATTCTCATATTTATTCCATGAGAAGAGTAAAGATTCATTGTTTTCGACAAATATTACTCCTACAAGCATCTTTCCATTTTGATTTTTAATTAATGAATAGCAACAATTAAGCAGAATATATTGGAACTTTATAAGAACAAGCAGCCGTGATCGGTTTCGTCCTTGCTTAAGAGACTTATCAGACGGCTGCTTAAGGGTATCGGTGTGGGTGTGAATGTCGGTGTTTGTGTGGATGTGGGTGTGCGTGTGGATGTCGGTGTTGGTGTGGGTGTGAGGTGTAGGTGTGGGTGTGAGTTCTGTTGAAAAGAGGATCCATACTTGTACCCACACTCACACTCACACTCACAGCCACACCCCACACCCACATCCCACCCACCCCCTAATTCAGAATTCTGCTGAAAAAACAGAATTCTTAGCAGAGGGTGTGGGTGTGGATGGAAGAACAAAGCAACACCCACCCACACCCCACACCCACCCACACTCACGCCACCCACACCCACACCCGACCGTTATAAGATTTGAATTGTTACCAAATGAAATCTGGATGAATTTTCATGTCGATACATGATTTCCTATTTCCACCTATTTGATACAATTTGTTAGTTTCTAATATGTTTTTCATCTATCTGCACCTTGCTTTGACAATGAACCCGCCGTCCGCTTGTTGAAGATGACTCATAATGGGTATTGTTTAGCTGGTCACATCTTGTGACCGCCTATATTAAACAAGAACGGCAATGATTATCGTCCGCGGATATCCTTGCCATCTTTATAAATACACATTTATTGCCACTGAACACACAGTGTTTGACAAGGGGCAAACATGATTCACAAATGATTTAATTTTGATTTTTAAATGATTTAAACCACTTGTTTCCTCCTTGGTGTTTGAGCACAGACAACTTTCATATCGATTACTGTAATCATTGAATGGGTGCCGAACAAACGACTCTAAATATGGCCCAAGAGATAATGACGACGTCGGAAGTAAGTAAATGAAAAAAAAATGAGCGACGGATTCTATCAATCCATTTCATTTAGATTGAACAAGAACCAGAACAGAAAGTCAAGCATGGAATTCGACAGTTTACACATTTTGATGATTTGCTCGACGAAATTCTTCTTATGATTTGTCATTATCTGAGTCCAGCACACGTACTCAAAGCCTTTTGTAACCACAATAAACGCATGTTTTCTTGCATATTACAATATCGACAACACATCGATCTAACCAAATACTCCTATTCGGATCTGAAATTTCTTCCGACTTTATTTATTCAAAACAGGCTTCAACCGTCAACATTAACGGTTAGCAATGCTAGAATACCGACACAAATTAAAATCTTTGTCGATATGTGCAACTCAAAAAGAAACTTTTATTCCTATAATACACGTCATTTGTCACTACTCGAATGCACAGAAGATGATCTCTGCAGTATTTATTCATGTGTAAAAAACTTCAAATTATTGCAATCTTTGCATATCATCCAATCGGCAGCGACTCGAATGAACGGGTCAACGAATTATTATTCGACCATTCGAAAGTTTCGTGATTTGATATTTGATAATTTATTTGATACACTTACTCAACTTGAATTGACTATCAACAGTGGAATTATTCTCGACAAACAATTATGTTCTAATAAACACCTCAAACAATTGACTATTTCATTGCAAAACATCAATGATCTTTATGTTCTCTTGGACGGTCTTGTACCTAATTTAATCATTCTCAATGTTACTGTGTGTCAATCTAACATATACAAATGATTCTCATTACCAAAATCTTGGCCACATCAATTAATAACTAATGGAAATGTAGCATTGACTTTCGATCAGTTGCGCGGTATTGTCATGCCAATGATTCAACTCGACAAACTTATGCTTAATATAAAACACTGGATTAGCAATGATCAACGATTCATAGAAGGCTATCAATTTGAAATGTTAATTTGTCAATTTATGCCTCAACTCCATCACTTTCACTGTTCTATTAAGACCAAGAATGGCATCGATATGCAGGTAAGTTGTTCCATCTCTTAAAAATAATCAATTTCATACGAAAGATACCATTCAAATTTTCTTAGACTTTCGCCACGCTAAGTGAACGTTGGCCGATGAAATGTCGTACAGAATCTGACAATCGACATAAACATTTATATACAGTTCCTTGGTCATTCGAACAATTGCATATATCAATGCTGGCCAATGATGATACTACTAGTGTATGTCCAAATGTTCGACATCTAATCGTCGATACTCCCTGTACAAATCTATCACGACGTTTTCCAAACATTCACACACTCACTATTATGTTCCGAAGTCGTCTCCATCACGATGATTATGTTGGATTTCATCGACTTCGTCATTTGATTGTAAACAATATCAAGATGGTTCCTCCTTCTTTGGCATCACGCATTCACACGATGACATTATTTGAAGCAAATGAACTGTTAAGTCATTCTACTATTTATTCCAATGTGCAACATTTCATCCTGAAAAATAGTCAAATCAATTCGTTGACAACTGTCACCGCTCTTGTACAACATTTTCCTAATCTTCATTCACTCGAAATTCAACTTGTAAAGAATGATGAATATTATGACAATCTTGATATGCTACTCAATCATGAACATTTGCCTCATCTATTCTTGCTCAAAACAAATTGGACTGATACGTACTGTTCAGATATTGACTTATGGATTGCTGCTAAAACGTCATTGAAATGGAGATCGACTCCATTTTATGGACATCGTGATCAAGATGATTTAGTCATTTGCTTGTAACATTGTTTCTCTACATAGTTTCTCGTTTTATGCGTGCTTAATCAAGGTCTGTATCTATTCATTCTTAACTGAATATGTTTCTTCATCAACAAGAAATCAAATAAAGTATTATGGACATTTTCATGTTGAATCAACCACTTTCATTTCTACAATGAACGTAAAAATATCAAATGTCTCTTTGTTATATTGAAATATTCTTCTGTGTTAAACGATTTCACTTACTCAGATATAGTTAATCACTTCAATCATGAATTATAGATGAACTTTTTTTATCATAAAGAAATTATTTGTTTTCAATATTGAACTATATTCTATATGATTATTGAGAGAAAATGTGATAAATAAAGTTAATTAAATACTGCAGGATCGCAGCGGAAGATCGCCGAAAAAAAGGCTTTCGAGAAAGAATTTTCGAAAAAAAAAGAAGGAAATCCGAAAAAAAAAGTAGGAAAAGAAGGAGTTTTCAGGAGCCCTGCACTGCAGCAGCAAGGGTGTGGGATGAGTGTGGACGCGAGTTTTCTGTTCCGATTTATCCACACCCACACCCCAGAACTCAAGGCTTTCAATAGGAAGGATCTGATTTTTTTCAGCAAAAGTGTTTCTAGACTCCTTTCATATTTTTCAGCACAAGAAAATACTGAAAAAATTATCTTCGCAGAAGTTCTAGGCTTTTTTTCTGACGTTTTCTCGATCTCTAACAATATACTATAGGAGTTCCGAGAAAATGATCCAGAACTCGAGATCTTCAATAGGAAGGGTCTGAGTTTTTTTTTCCATCAAAAGTATTTTCTAGAGCCTACCGGCATTTTGGACGAAAAACAAATCTAAAAAAACTTTCTCCAAAAAAGTGGTTGGGTCTCCATGGATTCACCCATTAGTTCATTGATTTACTTGGTTTTTTATTCTATAAATCAATGAAATTGTTTTAATATCAACAAGAAGAAAGTAATAAACGAAATTGCCTCTAAAAAAGAGAAAGAATAAATTGCTTTTATTCAATGTTAATGCAGAATACCTCTATTCAATTTCAGTGGGAGAAAAAAAAAGACATCTACATATAGTGCAATGCATTATAGCCCATCTGTTATAACTTAATACATTTCAATTAAAAAAGTACTTTTAATAAATTCAACTCAATGATCACATATTGTGTGTCTATTTGAAAACTAAGTTGTGATAGACTGGAGAATAACAAAATTACTCTATATATAGACTCTATTTAAATGATTGAGCAGAGCATATGTCGCATTTTCATTTTCCTATTCTCTAGATTTATAACGAAAGATTGAACAAGAAAAAAAGTGGTTAGAGACTTCTGATTTTCGGATTTTATTCATTTTTTTAAGCAAATAAATTAAGCTTTTAAAGTTGAGCAACATATTCTTCTCTCATTTATCGTAAGTTTACAACAAATCCTTCAAGTCCTTTGAATAGTTGTGTACTTTCGAATGTCACTCGTTTAGTTGCATCTGCCCAATCGACTTGAATCCATTCTATTCCACCATCAGCACAACCAGGACATCCAATTCTATCAGCCAATGCTTTGAATGTCTCCAAGTCAAGAAGAGAGACAAGTTGTTCCCATTGACTCGATGAAAATGGAAATTGTCGTTGAACTGGAGGATAAGATTCCTAAGGAAAGTTTAGTTGTTTTGATGCGACTAATTCAGGTGGAGATGATGTTATATTGATCGATTGTTGACAATAACCACGACACATTCCGAACAAAAGACCACTGAAGATTGATCGAACATTCTTTGTCTCAAACCGACCATAGACTACTGTAAGAAGTGAAACAATGAAAAGATATTGCCATGAAATTTGCATAGTTTGGATTTTGTAAAGTAACTTGACTTAATCTAAAATACCTGACAAATATTCACTTACGATAAAAGAAATGATTCTACCACACAAATATGTAACTTATATAAGCGATTAATAACGATTCTAGGATGTCTCAAGAGAAAATATAAATAGATTCACCTCAAGAATAAAAATACGTTTTCTTTTCTGCAGGTCTTATCTTTTATTTTATTTTGATTAAATGATTCGACAATAAGATGTTACTCTCAAAGAGTCGTAAAGCACTATATCTCTTTACTCAATTTTCAAATCATATGTGAATGAAATAAGGGTATCTGCTGTAGTAGTGACAATCGATATAGGACATTGTTAACTTTATTGTTGAAAAACAAGATCAGTTTTACATTTTTTATTTCTGTGTGAATGAATATATGATGTATATTTTGAATGATGGTTGAGTACCAGCAATCTATACTGTCGTCAGGTGACGGATGATATATGAAAATTTAATTTTCACATTCTAAGAGTGGAGCTAATGTACGACTCCAACGAAGCAGTGCAGCATTCAACAGGGTGTGGGTGGGGTGTTATTGTAATCGTGAATCACGAAATAAACTTTCCAATCACGACCATTTCACGAACTTTTCTTTCTCGTTCATGGTCACGATCACGATCACGCAGGACACTATTGATGGGTCTGTTGGTAGTGTTTCGTTTGGTCCAATGGATAGTTTGATAAAACTGTTGCATTTGTCTGTGTTTTAATGGTTATGATTGTATTTCGCAAATTTAAGCATTATCTAGAATATAGACAGTGTATGATTATATGCTTTTAGGGAAGTTTATTTGGTCATGTTATTAGCTGTTTCATTAGCAGTGATGTAAGTGTTTAGGTAGCAGTGGACAGAAACGAAATAAGAGTATCAAAGAATTTGTTCTCATTTTGTAACGGGTGAGCCAAAATAAATGGCGATCTCTGTATTTCGACCATAACTGTTTTATTTTTCATGCTATCGAGCTATTTTTTTTAAAGATGCCCCTGAAATTCTCTACAAAACCATCTAGTTTGTTTTTTTTAACTTTCGGATAGAGTAGATATTTAGAACATGAAAAGTAAAGACTTTCAAAAAGTTGTACTTTCTAAATACGAGAATAGTGAAGGCCCAACAGTAATAATTACATTCCATCGAAATCAAACATCTTTCCGTCTGAAAAACAATTTGTGTTGTCTATTCTTTTCAAACATTATTACGTATCCAATTAGGAAACAATTCTTTTGGCCTTGTGAGGGTTTAGTAAGTAATGGTCCAACTTGCTTCTTGTATGATCGAAGTCCCAGATTATCTTTTGATATCCGTCTAACTAATTTCGTAGAAATATTGAATTCATTTGCTAATTTTCGAAATGATACTTTTTTAATCATTCCTTTGGGATAAGCAATACATGAATGACGGAATGGACTTGATAAATTAGTCCAGCTAATCACCCTAATCAATTTTCATCACCTTTCAATTGTTCCAATACCTTTGGATATTGGGAGTAAAAAGATTTTCTTTGGATGGAAAATAACAAAGACATCGTGTTTGAATGACAATAACAGTCGATGGCATTATATTTGAGCACGATTCGAAATAAGATCAATTTCTATTCGGATGGATCTTTTATTCCATTTGATTCTGAATAGATAAGTAATTCGAATATCTATTTCAGATCGAGATATATTGAAAATGTTGGATGAAATAATCTGATAGATTAATTTAGCATAATTGGTCGTTAATGGTCGATGTGGTCCTCTGCTTTGAAATCTCCTAATGCCACACCAATAAACATCATCACTAAAATAGGTTATTCGAACATTTTTTCTTTTCGGAAATCTGTTGAAAACGAAGAAGAACATGATTTCGCTCTTCATTGTAAGCACCATGAAATTTCGGCAGTCAATTTGAAAGATTTTTTATAGTTTGAAAATCGATTCACCAATATGAATATTTGTTCTTTTAAATTATCTCGAAAATCATAAGTACATTTCTCGTTCCATTCCATATTAATCCAAATACGAAGGTATGAAATATTAATATAATTTTGATCACCACCCAATGAATGTGTCCACTAGGTTTGAACCTTACTTTTGAAGTTGATACATAGAAATAAAAATTCAGTAGAGTCAGTTATCTTAGAAAAAAGTAAATTAGTTGATAAATTTCAATTAGTAGTGGAGTTATACGAAATTACATTTGGAAAGAGACCTTTTATATACCCTGTATAATTTGTTTCATGTTTACTATAGCACTTCTTTGAAATCAGCGATACAATGTTGATCAAAAAATGACTCAATAATAAGTATTTATCACTCAGTCACAAAATCAGTGTGGATTTAAAAAAACGAGATTTTTGTAGATTTAGATCCTGACACATCATTTTTGCATGCTCTTTAAATCTTACAGGTCTATAGAGCACGAAAAATTATACATACTAACAAAGTGCGACTTTTCGATCTAATCTCAATGTATTAAACAACGTCAATGTGTGTGAATAGTTCATATATCAATTCAAAGTTCACAAACGAGTTATTGAACTCTTATATTATTATATTTGTTTATATTTCAAAAAAAAAAGAACATTTTATGAAGGACAAATATGAACAAAACAAAAAATGAAATAGAATTAGTTACACAAATATAACCTGAAATTTGATTGTTTTTCTCACATTATGCAATTTTCTTTGAATTTTCGTTATTTTCTTTGTTAATTATTGATCTTCTAATATACTTCTCATAATTTGCAATGTTGTTTTCTTCAATTGATGACATATAATTGTTAATCTCGTCCATTCGCTTGCATTTAATAATTTCTTGAGATTGTCTTCATTAATAATAATGAGATGAACATGTCGAACATTACGAATTTTACTGATAAAATCATTTGTTATCATTAAAAAACATAATTCTTGAAAGTTTAAATATTCATAAATTGAAGGCAATGGAAGATGCCCAACATCAAGTAGAAGATATTCAATTGTATAATTTCTAAGATATCTCATAGTCAATTCATTGAGATTATAACGTATACTAATTTTCCATCTGATCGTATCAGATCACAGATGAAGACAGCACATTTCATCACGAGAGTGATCCAAAAGTAAAAGAATCACTTTATGAAAACATATGTTGTCCGTATGATGCTTTAAAAAGGCCGGTACTAGAAGGGTTAAATAAATCTGGACCAAATGATGATAATCTCATGTGATTCCTCAATACGTTCGCTTCAACCTTGATTTTAATATTAATACATGGTATATTGCTGGAAATAATTTCAATGGTGAATGTATGTTATTGATATGTGATGTATTAGCTACGGATACGAAAGTTAAACCACTTTGGCTAAAATGAAATCCAATTTTAGCTACTGGAGTTGTTCACATTGCTCGAATGTTACCAACCAACAATTATTTGCAAACATTAGATTTACTGAATACTGGTTTATTAGGTGAAGGTTGTGAAATATTGTTCAATGCTTTAAAATTAAATCATACTTTAAAAAAAATTTATATATTGATACTAATGGTCTAACTGTCAAGAGTCGATGAATAATACGTTTATATTTTGAACAAAATGACAATCATTTAGAAACGTTGTATATATCGTACAATGCAGTAGGTGATGCAGGTACTTATGAAATAGCTGCAGGATTGAAACATGATAAATGTCTAAAAAACGACTTGACTTGGCATCAAATTGCATTGATTCAGATGTTGCACGACCTTTAGTTGATGATTTTATTGATTATCTATCACTTGAACAATTAAATCTTGGTTATATGAAAGCAACGATCTTGCTTGGTGGTGTGGGTGTGGCTTTTCTCTACACCCACACCCACACCCTCACTCGATAATTGATATTTGTAATTTTAGCGATTCTAAATGATTGGTCGAACTTCTATGATTTATTTTGAATTATTTTAAAATATTCACATATAGAAAATTTTCATTTTTAACCATTCTTATTTAGTGAGTATTAGAATTTTATGAATTTTATTCATCTCCTTATAATTAATCGATTGATGTTCGTTGCTATGGAACATTCAATCAAGAAACACATTCTATGTCTGTTTGTTTTTAATTACATAAATGTTTTCTTCGTGTGAATCTCTTATAAAAAAAATGAGCATTCTTAATTCTAAATTACAATCTTACATTGATAAACTTTCTCATAATAAGTCTATCAAATAGATAATCAACAATCCGTTTGTAGTCCAATTATTACTCAATCAATCCAACATCAGATCGGGTGTGGGTGTGCGTGGATGTGGGTTTTTATGTGGGGTGTGGCTGCGGGTTCGGATGCGGATATGATCTTCACTAACAACCAAACCTACATCCACACTATTACCCATACCCACCCACACCCTGGAAACAATGATTTTTCATATATTTTATTCAGAAACAATATTTGACAAATACGTAAGCAAGAAAGTATCACCGCTGGAATACTAGTCAAAATTCGTAATGAAGATTTCGAATTTCTTCTGTTGATTGACTTGATAATGATTGACAAAAAATGATTAAACAACTAGTTGTTGTTGTCTTAGTCTATCATCTATTTGACTGATATGCATCTAAAAATATCAACAACAATTAATATAAAATTGTACGAAAAGTGAACCATTACTTGATCGAGTACTTCTAATAATTGATCAATTTTCTCTGGTAAAATTTCAATTGCATTAGAATATTCCAAACGTATGCGGATATCTTGCTCGTCTTGAATTCCTAATTCATTGACCTTTTTCAAACCTATCCAGTGTAAAAATTTCCTTACTATAAATGAAAACATTTCATCATCGTTATTTTGATTTTCTCGAGCAAGACGAAAATTATCATTAATTATCGATAAAAACATACTCATACAAATAAAAACAACCAAAATAATAAATAAACTAAATGAAAATGGCCCCAAAAATGCTGCTGCTCCAGTTAATTCTTTTGCATTAAATTTTAATAATGTCATTTCAAATAACATTTGTGCTGTATTTAATAAACTTGAACAAGAGGAAATTTTTGAAACAAATAATAGATATAATAAGCAAAGAAATGACATTAAAATAGTTGAAAACATTAATGAAAATGGTCCCAATGCTTTTCCAGCATAGTGAAGCGTTTGACCAAATAATGAAAGACGTCGATTAAAACGACAAAGACGAATTAATTTAATTGTTCCAAAAAAACAACAAAAACTTAATAAATATGTTAGAAGATCATTGACATAAGCAGTTAGTTGTAAGTTAATATAAACATATCCATTTGTTTGATGAAAAAGTTTACTTATTCGTTTTGATTCTCGATATCTCCATATATAAACTGTAACTTTCATCCAAGAACAAATCATTATACCAAGTTCAATTAATGACCAAAATTGTCGAAAATAATTTAATTTTAATTGAAAGAATAATTGAAATTCTTTTAACATAAAATAAACAATGAACATCATGTAAAATATTGTACAAATTAATTCAATTAGGGATGTAAATGCTAAATTAAACAAATAAACATATCATTTTTAATATCATCAGAAAATTACCGTAAAAGTTCATTGGTTCAAAACGAGATTGTGGATAAATTTCACCTGTGGATAAAAATTCAATAAGAAAAGTTACTGAAGTAAATAATTGAACATTGGGATTATATAAACTAAGTTGAATGAAAATAGCTCTTGTTTGACTATCAATCCATCCTAATTGATGAAGTTTAGATAAATTACTTCGAAATTCATATACGTAACCACCAATTAATCGATTAGATTTATCATTAATAAATTCACTTAAATCTCGAGGTACATATCCATTATACCATTGGTGAGCATGAAGATTTGAAACAAAACTGTTTTCTAACCATTTCCAATATTCATTTATTGTTGCAATCTAAATGATCTTATTTTACAAAATAAAAGAAACAATAAAATGAAATGAAAAAGAAAAACAAACTTTTGAATAATCTGAATTCATTTGTTTTGAATTGAAAAAATATTTTCGTAAATGTTTAACTTGAAGATATGAATTTGAATCACGATTTGAATAAATAATTACACCAAGAAATAATAAAAAACATAAATATGTTAAAGTTTCTCGTGTAATTGACCACATTTTCATCTCTTTAAGACGTTGATTACGTGCATAAGCAATTTCATCTTCAGTTAAACGATTTACACGAATTGAAGATTGCTCATTAAATAACAAATTATTCTAAAATTTTCATTTCTTTCAATAAGTCTTTTAATCAAAATCATCAACAAACCTCAATTGAATGAAGATATTCTTCATCATTATTTAAATCAATTTGATTTTCATCAATATACTCTTTTGCTTCGTTATCATCATTAGAATTGCGAAAGAAAAAAGCAAAAAATATTGCTAAACATAAAACCTTTCAAACAAAGAAATTTTCTTAGACTCTTCAATAAAACAACAAAATTTTTACTTTTAATGGTTGAGTTAAAAAAATCGACGAGAAAAATACACTTAAAATTGATGTTAACCATTTTCGAGCTTTCAAATTACCAAATTGAATTCCATGTGCAATGATAAATAATATCGATATACTAAGTAATATTAAAGAAAGTCCATAAGCAATAAATATACACCACCAAGGAAATGTTAATCCTAATTTTTGATTTATATTATTTTTACTAAAGAAAAAATAATGTTTAAAAAAAGATTTTATTTTGTCTTCTACTGACATAGTAACATGTGATTTTATTTTAATCAAAGCCTGATTTAATGGTGAAATTTGATGTTGACGAGATCGAATACGACGAAAAAATTGAACAAGTAAAAGACTTGTAAGTAACGAAATAAATTCAATAACGATATCAATGATAACCTTAAATTAACAATAAAACAGTAGAAAAGACAAAGATCATCATACCTGTTGAAGCGTTAAAAAAAAAGTACCAAATGCTAAACTAACTGCATTTGTTGAAATATCTATATTTGTTTCTTTAGATAAATCATAATACATTATATTGAGAAACATTGAAATGAAGAGTAAAACAAAACAACAAGTACACCGTTGAACACGTGTAAATTTATTTGATGGTGAACAAGAGAATATCGAAAACCACAAATGACTGTCAGATATACTATGGTATGCTTGTTTGGATAATACATATGAAAATTCACGTTTTTCTAATTCACTAGCTACGGGTAAAATACGTTCGATCTATTTCGAGAAAAAAAAGAAAAGAATTCGATTTTAAATAAATAAAATCAAACTACTACTTTTCCATCATCTTTTTCAACTGCAAACCATTTTTGACAAATAAAATGAAATTTTTTCATGGTTTGTAAATCTCGAATAATAATATAATTAAGAAACCATGATGCTGATGAACCTTGACCTGTATTATCATGCCAAATATGAATATAATTTAATAATCCCAATGATCTAAAATACAAAGTGTTATTTCATACAATAATTCGAAATAAATTTACTTTGGAACAGCCATAATAAATGCATCAATTCCACCACGTTGAAAAATCTTTCGATGAGAATCAGCAAAGGTACGAATCTGTGTTTCATAATCATTACCCGATAACACAAAATGAACCTTTGATTTTGTTCCAGCATCTTTTCGTTGACCAGTAAAAACAATAATTTGATAATAATATTGATCAGATTGATGATTATCAGGTAATGGTGTTACTCCTAATTTTTCCAAATCTTTTTTATCTTTATAACGTGCATAAATTATCAAAATACTATAAATAACAAATACAGAAATAACAGTTAAATAAATTGTTTTATTTTTCACAAAATCTGCATTAGCAAAAACATAGTTCCAATTCACTGATTGAAGTATAATATGAAAGCCACCAGCAAATTTTGTTAAATGATTTGAAAAACATTGAGTTTGATAAAGATTTGTCAAAGGACCAATCTTTATTAAATATACGAGATTCTTTGTTACAACAAAACAAAAGAACTTACCAATAATCCATCTGATTTCCATTGATTATTTTCATCAAGATAATAACACCCAGACGTATAAATCCGAAGTTGATAATCTGATGAAAAATTAAATGGTTTGTCTGAAATAGGTGGATTAACAATCGTATGATTTGAACAAAAGTCCACTATTTCTGTGGAATTTAATTCACGTAAACCAAATATCAATGATTGATGACCTGTTGTTCGTTGATTGTCAATAAAATATGTATACAGACTTTCATTAGTCAAATCTATACACACAAATATATATATATATACATATATATTAATTTAGATATTAAATCAACTTGCTCCAAGGGCAAAGTAAAGTCCATCCATCGATTTGATTGATTGAACTATTTAATAAATGAAATTGATCAAATTTATAAATCAATAAATAAGCAAGATTTGTATCCAATGGTTGAATTTCAAAGTGAACTGAAATCGGAAGAATACTTGAGATATTAACATAATGATAAAAGAATAATTGATTATGAAGAGTTGAATTCATTGAAGTAACATTTTGTAAAATCATTGATGGAATAATCAAATTTGGATCACGAGGAATAATTATTTCAATTGGATGTTCTTCATCTGTCCGAATAGAAATTTCATTTCCATTATGATCAAGAATTGAAAGTGATATTGATGTTGAAAGATTTGTATGTGAAAAATTTCCAAATGAAGCAAGTGGTTCCATCATTGACTTTAAGTAAAACAAAAGAATCAAACCATGAAAAAACTACTCTTTCAAACAAACGAAAAAAGAAAACTTCTTTACTCGAAGTGAAATTGTTGCATTTTTATTTAAATTTAAACTAAAGTTTAATGGAAAATGAATTTGACCATTTCCAATTTGTTGAATAAATTTATTTGAAAGAGATTCAATTGATATTGTTTCTAATGATAGAAATACTTCTGAAGTATTCAATATCAAATTTTGGCCAATATTTAAATGAATATTTAATGTTGAAGTTAATAACGAAATAATTTTATTTACTTGTATTGTTATTTGTTTTGCTAATTTTTTTTGATAATAAATATTTCGACCTTTTTCAATTCGTTCCCATGAAAAATCATTTCCATCAATAAATAAATCTTGACAAAATAGATATTTGATATAATTTTCTCAATGAAAAACCTTACTTGGATTTGACCATTCGAATTCTAAATCAGTATCATAATCATTGGGAAATGTTATAGCACGAGATAAATCTAAATCAAGTACATTTGTTCGTTGTTGTAATGGACCATTCACCGCCTAAATACGCATTTACTATCAAATCTAATTTTGTTCCCTAGTGAAACATCTTAATAAGGAAGATCTTTGGCAAAAATACAAGGTATATATGTATCTGATACAATTAAGATATAAGAGCGTGACATTGCATATTTAAGATATTGACTTAATAATACTTATTAAAGATTGTTCTGCCACTAACTGGTTTTTCAAGAAAACATAATCTTCATTCAAGAGTTTTCATGAAGCTGACGATTTCAGACGTTTATTGAATTCTACATCAGCCTCTATTTTGATTCCTTGTGCTTGTAGCAAATATCTGATTTCAGATTCATATTCAGCGTCAAATTTTACATCAGATAAGCTATTCAAGAAGTATTTAGAATCATTCAGATATGATTCCTAGTGATTGTTTTTGGACTGTATATATATATATATATATATATATAAAGGGTGGTCCAGAAGTCCTGACTCGATTTGTATAATTAATTTTTTTATGCTAAAACACATACCTAAAAATTTATTGGCTCTATGATAAAAAGATGCAGTAAAAGACGCTCTACAAAACAGCCTATGATTGACCCTCCCTAACTCATAACAAGAAGGTTATCAGCTTAGAAACATGCGTCGCAAAAAATAAAAATTAACCATGGACATTCCACTCACTTGCATAATCATTTTAAAATGATTTTGATTGTGACACTCATGATGAAGCAACATTGTATAATTACAACAACATTTTTCAAATAAAATAGAGTTTTTGTGGTTCTAAAATGTCCATGGTTAATTTTTATTTTTTGTGACGCATATTTCTAAGCATATAACCTTCTTATTATATGAGTTAGGAAGGGTCAGTCATAGGCTGTTTTGTAGAGCGTCTTTTACTGCATCTTTTTATCATAGAGATAAATCTTTAAGAATACCTTTCAATATAAAAAATTAAGTATACAAATCGAGTCAGGACTTCTGGGCCACCCTTTATATATATATATGTCAGTCAAGATCTTATAAATCTATACCGAAGATCTATTCACTTTTTTTGCACTTTAAGATCTTGCTTACAAGACGTTTTATTAGAGTCATTATTTAAAAATCTCTTACAGTTAAAATATTAGTCGCACATTGAATAAGTTGAGTTGCAGCTATTTGTGCATCTTCATATGAAATCCGCGTTGACATTGAATGTAAAGCATCAGATAATTGATAACATTTTTCCGATGCAATCATCTATTTTCATCAAAAAAATTTCATTTTATAAAGCAAATAAAATTTTTTTTTACTAAAGTTGTTCGGGTTAATTGATTTGTAGCTTGAGTTAATCGAGCTAATGATGCTGATTGTAATTTGATACTATTTACAGTTGTAATAGCAAGATTGATTGTAAAGTGTATCAAATATTCTCGAAGATTTGCTTGAATATTTAGTTCTTTATTAAATTCCTCCAAAGCTGAAGTATTCAATGGTACAGAAATCTATTTGAGAAAGAATAGAATAAAATAATTTATCAAACAAAAACTACTTTTTTGAAACTTTGAATTCCTAATGGAGAAATCGAAACACTTGCAGCCGGAATTCCATCTAAGATAAAAAAAATTATTTATGAGATAAAAATCATTTTTATTTACTTGAAACAGCTTTATTAACACTTTCATTATTCATTTGATTAAATTGTTGTGAAAGTGAAGTGATTACTTGTCCAACTATATTTTGATTTCCGCTAGAAAGTAATTGAATGATTGGATTAGTTGTTTTACTTTGAAGTTGATTAATTAAGTCACCAGTTCTCTTTGGATCTAATTCAACATTAATAGACATTAAATTAAATTCTCTAACACAATCTAATGTATCACGAATATGAACAATCAAATTTAATTTTTCAGCTGGAAGTCGAACTTGAAAATCGGATATGGGCGAAAAAGCGATCATCGTTAATTTTAATGGATCATCAATCCAAGCTAATTCAAATCAAATGAGTTCTTTATTATGATCTCTTACAAAAAAACAAAATTCAACATACTATATAATAAATAGTCTTTTATATTATCTTCATCAAACCAATGCGGACACGATATAGTAAATAAAGTATTTGTTGTACCATTTGAAGGATTGATAGAACATGAACCATTGTAAGGGCATTGGTTGATAATAAAATTTAATGCACTAGAACTTGTTTCAAATAAAAATGAATAAACAACTTCGAATCGCCAAAGAGTTGTATTAGGATTATCAAGAAATAATTTATTTGTCGCAGTGAAATTACTAGTATTTGTACCTAAAATAATGAACAAGAGCTTTTTTTTGTGAAACACGATCTGAAAGGAGTGTTGAAGTGTTTAGGGTAGTGAACTGCGGAGTCGCATTTTTTGATCCCGAAACCCGACCCGATTCCTAAACTTTTTTTTCTTCAATTCCGAAATCCGACCCGATTCCGAAAATATTGTTTTTGCGATTCCGATTCCAACTCCGACTCCGGTCAGAAATTTTTTCGTACCCCGACTCCGACTCCGAAAAACTCCGAAAATTTTTTGTGACTTAAGAGAGAATTTTTTTCAAATGCCCCCTTCGGATCTCAATGATTTTTTTGTCCATAGATATTACATTAAGTTCTAGTTAAAGTCCTAAAAAAAGATTTGGGTTCGTGTAGCTTCCTTCGTAGGTTATATGTATCTTTATTTTACTTCTACAAAACATAACCTATAACGTTCAAGAGATGGTTTGTCAGACCACTAATTAAGTCATATTTATTTCCATGTATGAAAGATTATATTAAGAAATTTATAAATTCGAAATATCAAATTATTTTGAAATATTTGTAAGAAGTATTAAGAAGCACAATCTTTGCTTTCCTCATGCTTATATCATGAAAATGTATTAAAAGCTGGTTTTTAAATATTAATGGCTATTTCGAAAATATTTTTCTCTAAGACCGTCTTATAAATCCAGAAAAGGTCTTAAAAGGGGCAGAATAGAATACTCTATAGAATGTGGTATACCAGTTTTCATAACAATGATTGTTAGTAGTTGATAGTACTTTCACAAAAAAAAAAGGAGTGTATGCTTCGTAGTCATTCTTTTGCCTTTTTGTTCGTGACTTAGACGAGTAATGGCATCGCAAAAAACTGAATCAAGTTTCTATAAACCCTTGATACTGCACTTTTAAAAATTCTTTTCTGGATCATTGAGACGATATTAGATACAAAAATTTTCAAAATAACAATCGGTGTGTAAAAACAACTTTTTATTGTTTTCATAATCTAATGACAAAGGAAATCAAGGTTGTACTTCTTGGTGTTTTTTCACAAGCGCTTCGAAATAACTAGAAATAAATATTTTATGAGATCTGAATTAATTGGTGTTCTAGCGAACCATTTCTTGAACAGTATATGTTGTATCTTATCGAAGTAAAAGAAGTATACGTATAGCTTTTGAAGGAAGCGACGAGAATCCATATTTTTTCAGGGTTTTTACCAGGACATTACGTAACACTTGTAGACGAAAATTCATTGGAATCTGAAGGGTATCTGAAAAGGTTCTCTCGTTCAACAGTAACTTCAAAAAAAATTTCTTTCAATATTAAACAGGTGAACCAACCAGAGACAAGCTCGAAATTCGGAGTTCAGTTGAGTTTTTTTACTCCGACTCCGACTCCGAAATTTTTTCGTCTTAATTCCGATTCCTACTCCGATTCCGAGAATTTCTGTTTTTTGATTCCGATTCCGACTCCGACTCCGCCGGAGTCGGAGTCGGAATCGGGTTTAGGACTCCGGTGCAGTTCACTAGTTTAGGGGTAGAAATTTGGACCTCCTTCCCCCACAGACCGTGGCAGACAAGGCTTTGGACCCATTACACCGTGACAGACAGGTTTCAGGGATCATCATAGACTGTGGTAGAATAGTTCAAGAAAATATCAGAGATAATGTGTAACTAACATATAATTGAAGAATATATGGATTATTGTCCTGTTCAAGCTAAGAAACGTGCCTCAATATGCATAAAAAAGGACAGTTTGTAGAAAATTGGCAACAACAGCTACATCGTGTTTCACATTTTAATCCCGCAAGCATTGCGCTAACAGCTTTTCTATAAATAAGAGAAAGATTTTTACCAAAAAACCAAATATTTTGATAGGAAATAATTTGATTAAATTGAATCCATTTAGTAAAATTTGAAGATGAATTCATCGATCCTTGATAAATATTCCAAGTTATATTTTGAATTGTTGTACAATTTTCTAGACAAATAGCAAATAATGCAACTTGTGTTGTTGGATTAATAAGTTGAAATTCCAAATTAGGAACACACATTGTCCATATAACACAACTAAAATTAAAGATTTCTAAATTTTTAATATACATAAAAGAAATAATTTACCCAATAGCAATCATTTGTGGACGTGTTTCTTCAACTTTAACAAGTACATAACCAGTTGCTTGAAGAGATGAATTTTGACGATTTTCCATATGAACCATAAATTGATATGTTCGATTAGGTGATAGCGAACCAGCAAGAATAGTTACTGATGACTCTGGTGCAAGAGTTACACCATCATATTTCCATGCTGTTCGCTGATCTTTACAAGAAATAAGAATTATTAGAATAGTGGTTTGGAAAGTTTTACCTGTTCGATTTAATAAACATGATGGATTTAAACGATCAATTCTTGGATCATCAATAGTCAAATGTGAACCTTGAAAATTTGGAAACATCGATAGACCATAAATCCGACAATAATATTTATATTTCCAATTCTATAAAGAAAATAATTCGGAAACGAACAAGTATTCATTGAAACTCACACTTGCATTAAATGTATATCCATCAAGATCAATAGAAAAAGTTCCTGGATCAAATTTAAGATCTTGTTGATTTCCACGTGTAATCATTGATGTTCCTAATTGAACAAGATTTGCTGTTATACCTGATGGCGTTATTTTAACAAAAGCTGATTTTGATAAAATTAAATTTGATGAAGTAGTTATAGTTACAGTTAATTTGAGTTCATAAATTCCGTGAGGTAAAGTTCGAGCTGGAATATACAATTCACTAAATGTTGTCTCGATTATTTGGTCTGTTGAAATTTGATATGAACAAATTGAAGTACAATTCATAATTGTCCATTTAGTAATCAATGAAAATGAATTATTACAATTAAGTTGAATATTTGAACTGATATAAAAATCCTGATTTCGTCGAAATTGTAGTGGAAATGTTAAACATGATGAAGCAGGTATCAGTGTTATTGTCGGTGCAAAACATGCTAAAACAAGAAATAATTAACAAGATTTTTCTATTTATAAATCATTACTTTGATTGATAAGAAAAATATTTGAAGTTGTTATGTGTTGTTGATCTGTTGAAGTTGTTAAGTGCTGTTGATCTGTCGAAGTTGTTAAGTGTTGTTGATCTGTTGAAGTTGTTATGTGTTGTTGATCTGTTGAAGTTGTTAAGTGCTGTTGATCTGTCGAAGTTGCTATGTGTTGTTGATCTGTTGAAGTTGTTATGTGTTGTTGATCTGTTGAAGTTG
>CAJNOL010003146.1:0-11745 GCA_905250125.1 Rotaria sordida | reverse complement strand
CTGTAATTTTGCTAGGTTACTCCATGAACTTTTGTTTCAGAATGTTGGGGGTGTGTGTGGGTGTGGGTGTGGGTGTGGGTGTGGCTGTGGGTGTGGGTGTGGCTGAAGAGAGTACCTATACCCACACCACCCACACCCACACCCACACCACCCACACCAACACCCACACACCCACACCCACAAACCCACACCCACACACTCACATCCCACCAGCCACACCCACACCCACAAACCCACACCCACACACTCACACCCCACCACCCACACCCACAAACCCACACCCACACACTCACACTCCACCACCCACACCCAGCTTTCTTGGTGTCAGCATAGATGTGGGTATGCGTGTGTGAGTGTTACTCTTCTTCTTACAAATGAGAGTAGGATAATAAAATCCATTCGGAGAAATTCATTTGAGAAAAATCAAGGAAAAAAACCGACTCTGATGAGTTTATAGGACTGAAAAACGTTGAACACGATGATTTCCCCAATCGGAGACGTACAGATTGCAATTACTATCGAAGGATAAAGCAACAGGACCATTGAGCTGATCAGGTCCTGGTCCCGAACCATTTCCGCCCACAATGACAGTACCCTGTGTGGCTCCTTTAGGCCAACGCATGACTCGATTATTCCATGCATCTGCCACATAGAGAGTACCTAACGCATCGATGTACAGCCCATTAGGACCATTTAATTGTGACGGGGCATTTCCATAGCTTTGACTTCCAGCAACGATAATTCCTTTTGTTGCACCTTTCTTCCACTTCATCACACGATGATTATAGTAGTCCGACACATACACTGTCTGTTGTCGATCGACAAAGATGTACACCGGTTCATTAAGTTGATGGAGATCGGCACCTTCGCCATGACCACCCGCTACGAGAGTTCCAATCTTGTCTCCTACTTGATACCGTCGAACTTCATGTTTGTTTGTGTCGGAGACGTAGAAATTTCTCTGATGATCCACGGCTAATCCCCAACAGTCGATGTTATCGATGAGGATTTCTCCTTGAGTATCACCACTACGACGAGACCGTCTTAAGACTCGTCGATTGTCACGATCGCAGATAATGAGACTATCATTCTCATTATCAACCAGGACATCAGTTGGACATTTCAGTTGATCCAATCGATCTCCTTCGTTATGACTACCAGCTACGACGTGTCCAGTCGTATCGCCCAACCTCCATTGGACGACGCGATGATTCCCTAGATCAGCGATGACTATTGTTTGATCATAGTCAACGAAGAGACCATGGGGGTACTTGAGTTGTTTGGTGGTGTTACCGTCTCCGTGACCCCCAGCAAGAGTCACACCATTCTGCATCCATTTTGCATTCACTGGAATACTAAGAGTAACTAAAAATAAACCAATGAATAAAAAGAATATCAGGCTTCTTTATGCCTCTTCACAAATAGTCCTCACGAAACAAAAGAGTTTTTAGTTCTCAACATTGAACTTTTAAAAGTCAAGCATTTAGGCGTTTTAAAAAGAATGATTAGTTTCACTCTTATTTAAAAATTATTTTAATCTATAGAGTTCACTACTAGACATCATTGTTATGAAATAACTCTGGTATAGAAAAATTCATGGAAAAATGTAAGACTATTGTATTCGACCAGAAGGTAATAGGAAGCTAATCTTCTCTGTATTAAACAGAACTTCGTTATTAACAGAAAAATTAATTCCATTTCTCTAAAACTTCTGGAAACGACGATCTATGAAGTCTTCTTTCATAAGTTATATAGAAATTTATGTAGGCTTTTGCTGTACACCTGAATGATTAACACACTTGATGGCTATCATTTTCACAAGCAACTAGACGACAATCAAGTAAGCTAGATTGCACTTCTCACGAACAACAAGAATATGTACAAAAATTGTACTAAAGAAAATTTTGATAGAAAAAGGTAGGTTTTATTTTAATTCACAGACACATTCGTTTGATTGCATATAAAATGTGCTTAGTTTTTGGAAAATGTTTAGTCTGTATTTCAGGAGCTCTTTACAAAATTATATTCTGATACTACTATAGTATAAGAATAAAAATCTACGAAGATGCAAGCGTGGGCATGAATGCATGAGTAGATGTCCGTACATCCACTCACACTACGACCACAAGAAGTACCATAATGTGTAATCAAAAATTTGGAATCCCTGATTGAGTACAATAGAATATGGCTTATGCGGGCTGACTCTTAAAATATATTGAAGCTATCTCCCTCGAGACAAAAGCTTTTTAAAAGAATTTTTTACCAGAATACTTAGAATAAAAATCTCTATAATGATGGAAAATTTCAATAAATTCGGTAGTTCTTTTATAGTCATGCATGGAACTCAATGGGGTGTCATAAACGAAAAATGGACTTTTTCACGCCATCTTATTTCAAAGATTCTTAAGAAGCGGGATGAACTAGATGTATTAGGGTGTT
Source organism: Rotaria sordida (assembly GCA_905250125.1). Classification (NCBI taxonomy): domain Eukaryota; kingdom Metazoa; phylum Rotifera; class Eurotatoria; order Philodinida; family Philodinidae; genus Rotaria; species Rotaria sordida. The sequence continues at coordinate 9,306 of CAJNOL010003146.1, read as the reverse complement.
TCCACGCAGGTCCGCCCACGTTTACATCGACTTTCTGCCGGCAAGATTTCACTATGTTAGTTTTTGTAGCCCTCATCGAGTTATGTAAGAACTGATATTCAGTTTTGATTCAAATCGCGCGCTAACTTCAGTAAAGTAGGCTGAAAAGTCGATTTTACCGAAAATAGACCCCCCAAAATCAGTCTGTTTTATTTTTCATGAACATTCTTTAGAAATTTTGATTTGACCATTGAATAGAGCATAAAAAGTTGTCTATATAAAATAATTTTCAAAACTATATCTTAAGAACTCATTGTTTGGGAGCATTTACAAAATTGAGAAAAATGGCACTTCATGCTAAAATTGTAATGTTTATAAAATTTATACAGTCAGCTAAAGATCCTAACATATTATGATTCAAATGAAGCTTATACTATGCTTATTCAAACGTGATATGCTGGAGTTTTTGAAAGTTTTCATCGCTTCAGATAGATGGATCCGAAGACTCAACGAGTCTTAAAAAAGCTCACATTGAGCCTCGATTTTCTCAAAAACTGCACGTCAGAATTTCTTGAAATTTTTTTTTCCGAATAGACATAAGTGAACACTACTAGTGATTAAAATATTAGACTTCCCATTTCAGGATTTTAGGAGATGGAGCTCTTCCAAGTTAGCTTAAATTTCAGTACTTTTCAAAAGATCCCTTTGGAGGACCTCAGGTAGTCGAAAAATCCAATTTTCGAATTTTGACCCGGAACTTTGCGTATACAGAGGGCGCAGCTAGACTAGCTTGCACATAAAAATTCAGAAGTTTTGAACCAAGTCTCGTCAAGATATGAAGCTTCATCGTTAGAAAAGGACTTCTATGGGAGAAGGTCCATATCTTCGAAAAACTTTGTTCGAAACTTCTGAATTTTTATGTGCAAGCTCGCCTAGTAGAGGCTTCTATGTACGCAAAGTTTCGGGTCGAAATTCGAAAACTGGATTTTTCGACTACCTGAGGTCCTCCAAAGGGATCTTTTGAAAAGTACTGAAATCTAAGCTAAATTGAAAGAGCTCTATCTCCTACACTTCTGAAATGGAAAGTCTAATATTTTAAACACTAATAGAGTCCACTTAGGTCTATTCAGAAAAAAAAATTTCAAGAAATTCTGAGGGGTGGGGGTGGGTGTGGGTGATGGTGTGGATGTGGATGTGGATGTGGATGTGGATGTGGGTGTGGATGTGGATGTGGATGTGGATGTGGGGTGTGACTATGGGGTGTGGGATGTGGATGTGGATATAAATGATGGAAATACTCATACCCACACCCACACCCTTTTTTATATACATGTATAGTATTAAGTTAGTAGATTATGTACATCATTAGATCAGCTCACTCATAATGCTCATATATAGATTGAGTCGATGCAAGATTATGTGAAGAGGGCAAAAATAGCAAAAACAGCTTATTTTCAAGTATGTTGTTAAACATTACAAAACGATGATTAGCCATTAATCATAGTGAGTATGGCTGTGGGTGTGGGGATGGGTATAGGTGTGTGGGGGTGGATATGGGTTAGGTGTGGGTGTGGGTGTAGGTATGGGTATGAGTATTTCCATCATTTATACCCACACCCACACCCACATCCACATCCACACCCACCCACACCCACCCACACCCACACCCACATCCACACCCACACCCACACCCACACCCACACCCACACCCACACCCACACCCACACCTACACCCACACCCACACCCACACCCACACCCACACCCACTCACACCCGCACCCTCTGTGGCGGGTACTGGGTTTCTCTGTCACGATCTGTGATGGGTATGTATTTTCTCTGTCACGGTCTGTGATGGCCTTTGGAGCCCCTCTATTACGGTCTGTGATGGCCTTTGGAGCCCCTCTGTCACGGTCTGTGATGGCCTTTGGAGCCCTCTGTCACGGTCTGTGATGGCCTTTGGAGCCCCTCTGTCACGGTCTGTGATGGTCTTTGGAGCCCCTCTGTCACGGTCTGTGATGGCCTTTGGAGCCCCTCTGTCACGGTCTGTGATGGGTATTGGATTTCTCTGTCACAGTCTGTGATGGTCTTTGGAGCTCCTCTGTCACGGTCTGTGATGGGTAAGGATTTTCTCTGTCACGGTCTATGGGGGGAGGGGGGATCCAAATTTCTACCCTATACACTTCAACACTCCTTTTAGATCGTGTTTCACAAAATATTTATCCTCAAAGTCGTCTCCTTACCTAAATTCATATTCTTAAATTGCTGTGTGATTGATGTTGTCACTGAAGCACTTGCAGCTGCTGATTCACTTGGGCTTTCTTGTTTTTCATTATCGTCATCGTCAATAATTTCTTTCAGATGTATGATATGTAAACCGCCTTGGTGATGTAGTGGGTCTGCAACAACTTCGAAAACTGTGCCTGGCATTAAAATAACTTCGCTTTCATTTGGATAGCATGTGTATGCTGATATCGACCTTCCAGTTACACAGTCGATATAAAATAGTGTGCTCTGAGCAACTTTGCCAAGAAATCCGGAAATAATATCCACGGATGCTGAACATGAGCTTATGCTCCACCAAGTTATTGTTTGACCTTTATTAAATGTCTGACTAACGTCTTTATTAACTCCACGCCAGACAGTACCTTTGAATGTTGGTAATTTTGATGTCGCAGAATCCAAAAGTTTAAGATATGCAAACCATGGACGAACTTTGGAACGGTCTTCAGCACGCAACATTTGATTTAGAATACGATAGACACATGCATCCTCTGACATTTCCATCGTGTAAAGATAAATACTGGCCGCTTCATCCTTGCTTAGATTATGCTTATTTGGAAATGTACAATGCCTCTTGGCCATTTTTACGTATCGGTTGATATCTGACAGAAGATCATGAAGACCATTCATAGCTTCTTCAAGCGATAGCAACTTCCACGAAAAGTATCCATAACATGCTGGTAAACGTTTGTTTATTGTTTCAACATCGGTATAGCGTTCTCCTGAACTATTCATTGTTGTGAACCGACGTTTTGTTGTATTTTATTGCTATACAAGACATTTGATTTTATAAAAGAAAAAAGAGTAAAAGAAAACATGCGAAAGATATCTGTAACTTTTCTCTATCTAAGTCAGAATCAACCCACATTATGTGAGTATACGAAGAACCATCTTTAATAACGGACTCAATGCCGTCAAATGTAAATGATACCTAACTTTTCAAACTTTTCTATCTTCTTTCATTCTCATTATGCTTCTATAGTCAAAATCAATTGAAACCTCAATCTATGAGAAAAATGTTTGTCCTTGAGGTGTGGGTGGATGTGGGTGGGTGTGAGTGTGGGTGTGGGTGGGTGTGGGTGTGGGTGTGGGGTGGGTGTGAGTGTGTTGGGGTGTATCTTATAATTACCCTCGCCTCCAACCCATACCTCCAACCCACACCCACCCACACCCTAATTATCCATGTAGTTTCATTACGTGACAAAAAATTGTTCAATTAAAAGAATCGAGTACAAACGTTCATCAAATCGATAGATGAGGTAGCTTTTTCTTTCAAAGTTATTATATCTTCAAACCTACTATGTTGACTGGGACGATGGACATTTTTAAGAACGTCAGGTGAATAAATTCTGTAGCATTTAATAACACAGCAATAGACTCTTTCAGCGAGTATAAGAATAGCGTAAATCTTTAGAAGGGATTTGATTTGTCTGATGTATTTGAAAGGTGACTTTCGTTTCTTCAGTCAATTTATTACGTTGAATGGATGTGATTGCACTTGAAGGAGACCACGAATACAGTGGCCATCACAAGTATTTAATTAGATAGAATTTTCATAATATTTGTGACGATGGCAGCAAGTAAAAGGAATGAAAAATTGCTAGTAAAACAAAGAGAACAATTTAGTACAGGTAACTGAGAGAAAAGAATAAATTGATTCTACTTCACTGCAGCAAGGAATTTTCCTGAAAATAGAAACACTAAGTATTTAATAGCTATAGTTCGTCAAGAGTAGTTTGTTTTCACTATGTAGATTGATCACAGCAAATACTTTTCAAAAACAGCAGATATAGCAAAATTCTTTTACGATGTTTATTAACCGAAATAGGATGCAGGTGCTGGTGTAGACGCGACTAGATGTAAGTGTATAATGTAGAAACAAGCACACTCATAGCGACCAACTATTTTCGAATGTTTCAATAAACAGATGATTATCGCTGATGCTAACTCACCGAATGGATGCTTTTTAATTTCTTTTTGTGCTTTCCTCCGCTGTCAATGAGTTTCTAACTTTATTCAATAAAATTTTATTGCTAGCATCAAGATAGAGAAGGATTAACATGGAACTAACCGTTTTAGCGATATTTGTCAGTTTATGCACACTTTAGAAGACAACCAGTTAAAATTCGCCAATTGCAGATGGTATCAAGATATACTGTGGTGATGAAAACAGCCGTTGCGATAAAAAGCTGAAGGTGAAAGAAAATGGCGCATGTTGAATGTTATCTAATCATAAACAGTTCTTTATCAGCATCGACTCGGTGAAAGAACGGAAGAAAGAAAGACGATTGCCACTCGCTTTAGCAGTTCATTTTTTCTTTCTTCCTCAGATGTATTTCTTACCTGTTTTTCTACTCAGCAGAGAAAAGAATGAATATTTACAATGGTCGCCTTGCCGCAATTTACTGACGAGATATAAAACAATGGCAGTGTTATGGTTGTTGCACGTATGGGCATGAAAGAGTATGAGTGTGAGATGTGTCAAAGCAAGCCATGACTCATTTCGACCTTGCTAAAGGGTCTTCTTAGATGGCTCAAGAGCTGAAAAGTATGGGAAGTCAGGTGATCTTGGTTCGTGCTGGTCGTTTCAGGCTATCTGTTTGGAATGAGCTCCCTATCAGTCTTTGTTTTCGTTTAGTTCTAAATGCTACTGTTTTTGTCGAAAATTTGCTTGTACAGACGAACATTCGCAGGTTCTTTCAAGATCACGAGCTTGGTTTTGTGAAGCCATGGAATCGAGAACTTAGCTTTCGTTTTTGTGATGTATTGGGTTAGACGTATTCAAGTTCTTTTGGATTTTATCGCTGCTTGCTGTGTTTATTTAAATTTTCAAAAGTCATTGGTATAATATGGAAGCCCCTTACTCTAACAGGCAAAACTTTTCAAAAACGTGTTTAAACATATACAAAAAAATATAAAATCCTTGAAAAGTGGACGTTTTTTGCTCACGATTACGGTTCTCGACTGTAATTCAAAAGCATCCACTTTTGGAGGCCTTTGTGCGTTTACACGCTTCTTTCGCTGAAAGCACAGGTAACCGCATAAAAACCTCCAAAAGTGGGCGCTTTCGGCTTATAGTCGGGCACCGCAACTGTGAGCCAAAAGTATGCAATTTTCGAGAATTTTTGGGGTGGGTGTGGGTGTGGGTGTGGGCGTAGGTGTGCGTGTGGGTGTGGGCATAGATGTGCGTGTGAGTGTGGGTGTGGAGTGTGGGTGGGGTGTGGGTGGGGTGTGGATGTGGGTGTTCACTTTGCTAATACTCACCCCCCACCCCTAAACTCTCTAGCCACACCCACACTCACATCTCACCCCATAGTTTCAGTGTTTCTTTTCAGTCAGATATATGCCAGTTTGTAGAGCTCGATGAGCTAATTAGGATTTCCAAAACTGTCCACTCTTATAGACTGGGGGGCACTTTGGCCAACATTTTGCGAAATCGAGAACGGATGCAGTTTAACGAAAACGATCCTGTATAATATCGTTATTTTCTACTATTCGTTTTATTTAACATGCTGTCTTGCATTTCCGACTTTAGCCATAATTATGGCGTAATCATGATGAAACATATAACACGTATCCAAACTAGAGAATTATTTTTTAATGTGAAATCTCTGTAATTTTGTCGAGTTGGTTCTGGTATGATTCCATAGATCTCTATGAGTTCTCTCTGGCGCTACTATATGTATCATGTAATAATGCCTACATGAGTCGTCGAATAGCGTCCAGAATTACTGCACACTAAAATAAAATGTGCCGCATTATATGTCGCATGTGTCGCAACGAGTACCTCGTGTCGTATTTCTTGCGTATGTCGCTGGATATATAGCAATATCTATAACGAAGAACGCAAGAAATACGGCACGAGGTGCTCGTTGCGACACATGCGACACATTTTATTTTACAGTGTGGGTGTGGGTGTATGTGATTAAAGACAAAAGGAACACCCACACCCACCCTAAATCCACACCCGACTCACACCCACACATCCACACCCACACTCACACACTCACACTCACACACTCACACACTCACACACTCACACTCACACACCCACACTCACACACCCACACCCACACACCCACACCCACACCCACACCCACACCCACACCCACACCCACATCCACACCCACACCGACACCCACACCCACACCCACACCCACACCCACACCCACACCCACACCCACACCCACACCCACACCCACACCCACACCCACACCCACACCCATTCTCTCAACTTTGCAGCGTTGATGTACGTTCTTTTCAAAAAACCTTCTAGCAATAGAGTTTAACAGTTGGTATGATTAATGCACGGCCGCCCAATTACCGCCTTCCAAGATTTCTTCGACAACGCGGGCGGCACACAACTCTGTCGCAAAGTATTATACGCATGCGACGCGCTTTCATTTAGGATGTATACACGACGTCACTATTCTAAGACAACGAAAATGAATGATTATTTCGTGTCCGTTATTTTCATTTTAAAACGAACGGAGATTCTCTTAGATTACGACAACATATGTCTTTAGAGTGTGGGTGTGGGTGTGTGGGTGTGGGTGGGGTATGGATGGGAATCTACTTAATACAATCCCATCCACCCCACTCACGCACCACATCCACCCACACCCTCAACTGAAGCAGGATTTTAGAATAATGTCATTGTCAGTATTATCTAATTTCGACGTTATTATCAAACCTGTCAAAAACATGCAATGTCTAATTCAATTGAGAGATGATTTTAGAATAGTATCATGCTGAGTATTATTTGATTTAGATTTTATTATCCAGCCTATGAAAAAGAGGGAATTTCTAATGCAATTGAAACATGATTCGGAAATAATTTCGTCTTGAATATTATTAGATTTTGGCGTTATTATGAAATGTATCAAAAACAAAAATGTAGTGCCTAGTTGAATTGAAGCATGATTTTAGAATAATTTCACCATGAGTTTTATTTGATTTTGATGTGGTTATCAAATCTACCAGAGACATGCATTTCCTAATTCAATTGAAACGTGATTTTAGAACAATTTCATGCTGAGTATTAGTTGATTTTGATGTCATTATGGAATCTATAAAAAATGCGCAATTTCTCATTGAATTCAAACATGAGTTTTGAATAATTTCATCTTCAGTAGTATTTCATTTTGATGCCATTATCGAACGTATGAAAAGATGCAATTTCTAATTCTAATGAAGCATGATTTTAGAAGAATCTCATGATTAGGATCATTTAATTTCGATATGATTATCAAATCTATCAAAAGCGTGGAATTTGTAATTCAATTCAAACATATTTTTAGCATAAAGTTATGCTGAGTATTGTTTGATTTTTATGTCATTATCAATTCTATGAGAACGTTGAATTTCGAATTGATTTGGAACATGATTTTAGAATAATTTCATGATGAGTATTGTTTGGTTACGATGTCATTATCAAATCTATGAATAACATGCAAATTCTAATTCAGTTGAAACTTGACTTTCGAATTATTTGCTTATTGTAGATATTTGGTTACTGTTTCGTATACATTCATTGAATTGGAGTTTGTGATAGTGTGATTTGGTGGTGGGCGCTTTGAACTTCTATGTGATCGTGATATCTTGAATCCAATTATGATGATATTTTATTTTTAGTCATCTTTCTATATACTTTGGCATTTTATTGGTACTTACCGTATCGAGCTGTGGCTGTGTGTATCCATTTAGGGCACATTTTCACCGATTTGTTTATGAAATGCATTATTTTGGGGTGGGTGTGGGTAAAGGGAGGATTAGAACCCACACCCACACTCGAATTGCACTATTCCTGTCGATCACAATACTGGACAGAAGAAGAAACCAGTCAAGTCCTACCTATTATTCTTATTGATGCTTGCACTTTTTCTCGTTTGTTATCAAGGTTGCCTGTATGGTTTTATTTTTTATTTGAATGCGTATGCAATCTTGCAACTTCGCTTTTTAAAAGATATCGCTGCCTATGTGAACTCGGCGTTTTGGGCATCCTTTGTCATTGGTCGTCTGTGTAGAATACTGCTCTCGATCAGATTCTCTCCGCAGAAAATGATTTTTGGAGATCTTATGGGCTGCACAGTATCACTTATTCTTCTTCTTGTATTCAACAAATCGTCTTTCATCCCATGGGTGGGATCAATACTTTTTGGTTTTTCCATTGCATCTATCAAATCCTCGGCTACCCATGTAGCCGATTTTGTGAAATAATGTACATTGCAATGCATTATTTTCCAAAAGAAATGCAATGGACGCAATTACATGATAATACAACCCATTTCATGCATTATAATGCATTTCTTAGTTTAATTCATTGCAATGGATGACCACTTCAATGCATTATACTGCATTAAATAGGTTGCATTATCATATAATTGCGTATATTAAATTTTTTCAATGAATTACAATGCATTCAAAATTGCATGCATGCTCATGCATACAGATATCAATCCCACTTAATGCATTTCTTCTCGTTATATTTATCCTTGGCTTAAATAGTATTCAGGCATCTGATAACTATTCAAACCCAACTAACCACAACAATATTCAAAAGCGAAGGATCAAGAATATGTTCCTATTCATGTGATAGGAACCAAACGAAAAACAATACTCAAAACCAATTAACTATGAACATATTCCTATTCACATGATATGAAACGCACAAAAACACAATATTCAACAACAAATAACTATGCACATATTCGTATTCATATGCTAGGAAATAAACGAAGAACAATATCGAAAAGTAAATAGCTCAGCATATTCCTATTCACATGATAGGAAACACACCAAAAAAACAATATTCAAGAACAAATAACTAGGAACAGATTCCTATTCATATAGTAGGAAATAAGTGAAAAACAGTATTCAAAAACAAATAACTACCAAAACATACCTATTTCTATGGAAGGAAATAAACAAAAAATAATGTTCAGAAACAAAAAAGCTACAAACATATTCCTATTTAAATTGTAGAAAATAAACGGAAAACGACATTCAACAAAAAGTCGCTATGGCAACTTCCTATTTGTGTAATAC
>CAJNOL010003145.1:0-26136 GCA_905250125.1 Rotaria sordida | reverse complement strand
ATATCGATTACAAAACTTCTGTGAACTTTTTGTACATACCTTATTTGTTAAACGTTATTTTCTGTTAGGATATGAAAATGATTCTCATCATTTATGGAGAATTCCAGGTATTTTAAATATAATATATAATAATAATAATAATAAATCTATAATTAAAATTGTTAGGTGGTGGTGGTATTCCTATATCAACATTAGAATTGGAATCAATTGGTATTGTTAGTGCATTAAATGGTTCAATATCAATATATCTTACAGATAAACGTGGTGTTGGTAAAAGTAGTTTATTAGAATGTCCAATATCAATTATTGAAAATTTGTCAGCTTGTTTATCATATATAAAAGAAAATGAATATCGTTTAAAAGAAAATACATTTACAAATACAGGATATGATTTAGAATATATTCTTAAAGTAATAAATGGTGATTATCGTCAATATTTAAAATCTAATAAACGTGTTATATTAATGGGATCAAGTCAAGGTACTTATCTATTACAACGTTATCTTCATATAACTGAAGATAATCAACAAGTTGATGGAATAATATTTGATTCAGTTTTACCAACTGATATAACACGATTAACTCATGGTGATAAATATATGAATTATATTTTTTTAGATTTATTTACACGTTGTTCACAAGATGAACAAGGATGTTCAATATATTTTCAAGATAATTATCCAATTCGTGCACTTTATACTTATAAAATGAATGAAGATTTTCAAACAAATTCATCTTGTCTTTATCAATTAAACATAACAAGAGAAGATATTGATAAAAAAGTAATAGAAATAAATATAATATTTATTTATTTATTTATTTATTTATTTATTTAGATGTCATTTATTTTTTATCCAAATTCAATGGAACTTTTTCCTGCATTAATCTATCGAATAAATCGATGTAATTCGGACGATAAAAACGTTTTAAAACATTTTATAAATGTAACTCAACCACCAGCTCAAGATCGTCTACCAGGATATTCAATATTAGTCGAATTAAATAATAATTTAGCTGAATTATGGTCTCCATTAAATCGAAATGAAAAAAATCCTTCTTGTGATTATTTAAAAGGATTATCAATGAATACATTTGTAGGAACACATGTTATGCCTGATATTTATTGTCCTATAGAAGAAAAAAAAATCTTAGGATATCCAACTGATAAATTTTATAGAAAATATCCAAAAAAAAAAAGTAAATTACCTCTTTTATTATTGCATGATATGCTTTTTTTTTTAAAATAATTTCTATTTAAAATAAAATAAATTTAATTAAACAAAGGTGATATGGATTCAGCATTACCAATTCCAATAGCACGACATTTTTATAAACAATATTCATTAATTAATTCTAATATAACTTATATTGAAATGGCACGTACAGGACATACACCTACAAGTAAACGTTTTTTTTAGTAAAATTTCTAAAGTTTTATTTCGAAAAATGTAGATGCAGCTCCAATGATAGACTAGGAAGGAAATTGTGGTTGGAATATAGCAATATCATATATATTATCACCAACATTTCAACCTGATCGTTCATGTTTAGATAAAATAAGTAAAATTGATTTTTCTGGTAGAACAACAAGAACTAAACGCTTAGCTATTCAATATTTTGGAAGTGATGATATTTGGGGAATAAAAAAAGAAAATGAAACAATAAATAATTTAGGTATCACTATTAAATATAGATTCTCTATCTTTATTTCAATTTTAATTATATTTATATAATATCCTTTTAACATATTTTTTCTTTTTCCTATTATTAATTAATATTGTTTATTAAAATAAAAATCTCTATATATAAAATTATAAAAGATAGTTAATTATTATATATAGATAGAAATAAAGTCGAAAGTTTCATTTAAATATCTATATTATATTTCTAATCAATGATCATTTTAAAAAGAAATTTATATTTAAAATAGATTGAATAGAATCTAATCAATTGATTAGTTTCACCTTTCTACAAATAAGATAGATTTATTAACAAAAATATAACAATCAATTTTAAATTAAAAATTATTAGAAATTTATATTCGAAATAAATAAATTATCAGTTAGCCTTATCTTAAAGTATATTGAAATAAAGATAAATTATTTCAATTCTAATAATAAAATGTAATTATCTTAAATTTTTTTAACTTATTAATAATGATTTCAATTTGAAGAGTTTATAGAAGAGAAATCGAAATAAATCAATTTACAATCCTAAATTATTTTATTTATTCAAATAAAAATAAAATAAAATTTGATTCATTAAAAAAACCAATGAGAATTTAATCATGTCAATTATCTATTATCGTTTGTTTAGTTAGTAAACAATAATTAACTAACTTATTTATCAATAAAAACTAATAATCGTCAATATATGATTATAGTTGAATAAATAAATAGAAATATATCGATGTATTTATTATTTTAAAATAAAATAAAATTCACTTTATTTTATTAGATAATTATAAATAGAATTAATTCAAAAATCACTTTAAAATGGTAAACGATTAATAACTATTATTTTACTTTTGATAAATATCGTTTTTTACAAAATATAAATAATTATATTTTTATTTTATGTTAACTTTCAATCTGATTAATAGAATATAATAGAGATTTTTTTTTTAAAACTAAATCTATTAATTCTATTCTTCCATATAAATAATGAAAGAGATACTCTTATTTAATCATTTAACTTTATTTTAAGATTTTTCTCCTAATAAACATCTACAAGATAATTATCAATTATTCATTTCATCTTATTAGATTTTTTTATCCGAGAATATTCAACTCCGAATTCATTTTCTCTATGAAAAAAAAAATAAAGAAAAAATGATAAACATATTCGTGCGAGGTCTATTTACAGAGAAAAGATAAGTTTAGCAATTATTTCTGAATGATACTATTCGGATCCTTCAACGTTAAATTCGAGTAAAACAATAAATTCTTTTTTAGCGAATCCGATTGGTATATTCACCTTGACTATTAAAAGATAATCAAACATTTCGAGATTAGAATATAACTGAAGGATATACAATTGAACCCATATGTATGTAGATCCGATGGAGAATCTTATTTTGATGGATGTGTTTTTACCGTGCTTATTTGTTTATCAGCTCATGTTTCATTGCAATCTTGTGAAATGTTATCGTTTGACGATGACAAAATTTTACATAGCATAAAAAGCAAACTTAATAGTCTTAATAATAATGGAACAGAAACTATTATTGATTCTATTCAAACTTGTGGATATAAATGGAATATAATTGAAAATGATGATGGTGACTATTTTAAAGACCATGCACAACGACAACGATCTCAGGTAACGAACATATTTATTGGTATTATTTCCCTATGTAAACAAATATGGCACGTTGAAAATGTTAAAGAGTACACAATATTCAAACAATTATCAAGTTTATTACAAATATACAACTGATGACGAGTCAAAATAAAATAATCAGATTGTTCGGATTGGATCGAACTGAAATTGAGGTGGATGACCTACATCATTTGTGAATAATAGAATTTCTCATAAATGAATTTTCTCATGTCTTTATAGTGGTATCGATTTTATAGTGGTATCGATGTTGTCCTTTAAACTTATTGAATTTATTAAAAATGTTATCGGAGTTGTTGTTGTATCGTTAGTCTATGAAGACATATTCATCAATCATCAAATAAATGTTGAACTGAAAATTCCAAAATGTACTTTGGATGAAACTGATTTTGAAACGATGATAATAATAGAATTTGAAATATATCAATCATATTGATTATTTATAATATGAAATTCGTTTTATTAACTAAAATTAGGAAATTTATTTTAGTGATATATTCTCTTGGAATTATTCTAAAGTAAAATCTGTTATACTATTGTTAAAATATGAGTCTATTGTAGGAGAATCTATTCTGTAAAATATATTTTTTCTAAAAATAATATATATAGATGAATATTACGTCTTAATTAATATATGTCTATCCGAATATCTTCTTTTAATGTTTTCATTAAATAAAAACATTCTCTGACAACATAGATAACAGATTGATTCACAGTTGTTCTCATGGTTAATATAATGAGATGACGTCCAATCTTTATCTATGCTCGTACTTTGTAATACGAAAAGTATGATGTCAAAAAAATTTGTGTGTTCGAAAAGTTTTATGACTCCGTAAAGGAAAATGAGAAAGCAGAAATAATTGTCTTGCGTTCTCTTTTTGTTGTTTGTGCCCTACATGCGGGTATAAATATAAAATATATTCTCTTGTTTTTCTCCTTGATAAGTTGTAAGTAAATATCAACTGAAGTCTAATAACGAACTGAAATAATAATAAAAAAATGTCGACGGTTTATTATACATTAAGTAATGAAATTTTTCGAAATTTTTTATTTTATGCTGTGGCATCACTTCTTAAAATGATGATTATGTCATTATTAACTGCTCGACAACGATTTCGAAAAAATGTAAACAAAATTTTTATTATATTTTTTCAATTAAAATCAAAATGAATATATTCTTTGTTAAAAAGGCATTTGCTAATCCCGAAGATGTTGTTACAAGCAAAATAAAAAATCTTGTACCAACAACAACTGATCCAGATGTCGAACGTGTTCGTCGTAATCATTTAAATGATATTGAAAATATAATTCCATTTCTACTTATTGGATTTTGTTATATTCCTTGTAATCCTGATCCTAATATCGCATTATGGCATTTTCGTCTCTTCTTTTTATCAAGAGTTCTTCACACATTTGCCTATCAGGTTTAGTTATTATTTTATTTTATTTTATTTTATTTTATTTTATTTTATTTATTTAAGATTCCATTGGCACAACCAAGTCGAGCTATCACTTTTTTTATTGGTCTTATTACTACTGTCTCAATGGCTATACAAGTTCTTATTCGGGTTTATTAACATTTTTTTATTATAGATTATCATTTATTTAATCACTAAATCATAAAATACATTATTTCGCTTAGATAAATATTTTCACCTTTGATTTTTTTTATTTATTATTATTTAAAGAACAATGATTAGATATTTATAAAATAAACATAAAAGAATAATTCTTTATTTATAACAAAACTTTGAATAAATCTCAAAATATTTCATTAGAATTACATTATTAAGAATATAACAAATTCTAATAGTAGTTTCAAAATTAAAACGATGATTTCTTTTCTTATTCCAATTAGAATATATTCTTTCCTATTAAAATATAGATCCAATAAATCTCGACAATTCGTCAAATAATAAATTTATTTCTAGGAAAATAGTTTATTTTTCTCTTTCTATAATCACAAATTAACAAATATTTATCTTTGAAACGAATCTTTATTACCTATTTAGGAAAGTTTTCTATTATAGAACGTCGTTTTTCCTATCACTCCCTATAAAGAAAAAGTTTCTTTCAACTTTTTATAAGAAATTAAAATACCTCCGCCACTACTCTTGAATAGTCCTAACTAACTATTTTTATTTAGGCAAAACGTTCGACTAATTGATAGAGTTGTGAATTTATCAATTTAGTTAGGTATGAATACCACTGAGGATTACAGTATGAAAGACAAATTCGATATTAGAGAATGAATATAAACAACTAAGAAATTCTTTTTATTGATGAACATATGGATAAAAGAGAGAAAGAAGAACAAATCAAGATCAAAGATACAAATAATTAAAATGAAAACCATATCAAGAATTATAAGGATGGTGGGAGAAACATTTTGACGACGACGAGAAACTATACACAAGGAGGAAGCAAATTAAAAACAAACGAGAAATAGTCATATGACAGGTGTAAGGTAAAATGCGAGAAACAAAAATCAGTGGAACACATACGAGAGATAGTTCATATAAACTTTCTCAATCTTTCAGAGTAAACTTTTTCTTCTTCTTCTTTTTTGTACTCGCTTGTTTTAATTTTCGTCGAACATTGTCAGATAAACTGCAGTGTTGCAAAGAAAGTAATTTGAGTGTTTGATTTTGTTCAATTATTTGAATAAGAGGTTCCATTGATTCGTCAGTAATTGACTTATTGAATGAGATATGAAGTTTTTCAAGAGGTGGACAAGTTGAATCAGCATCAACACCACAAAGTATATCAGCTAGTAATCGAATACCACGATCTGTGATACCCGTATTTGGTATAGCCAGAAAAGTTATTGATCGACTTTTTTGTAATAAATTAGCCAAATATTCAATTCCCTCATCTCCTATCTCAGGATTATTCGAGAAACTGAGATATTTTAACTTTGTTCGTGTTGCAAGTAATGCATCGACAAGTATTTTCACACCGATCGATGTGAGAGCATTATCACGCAAGATGAGTCCAATACATTTTGTTTTATTCTGAGAAAAAGCTCGTTGTATGATCAATGGCATATCATTATCAGTTACATTCATCGAAGATAGATTCATGATGCCAAGTATATCTAATTCATGGTTGTCTGCAAGCTTCTCTTCCAAAGACATATGTTTTCGGTTCGGATCTTCTGGTAAAGTTAGCTGTTCTTCGACTGTTAGATTGATATCGTCTTCTGTTTGCTCGTTCTGGCAGAAGCTACTGGCTTTGTTTGTTTGTAGATCTTGATTAGTATGATTCTCGTCGAGCTTTGAAAAGATAAAGTAAATAGAGAAGTGTAGTTGATAAGTTTCTAAAACCTTCTAAAAATCAGTATGTCATTGTAGGTTTTGAATGTATGATAAAAAGTTAGGTTGATATATTTTGGCGACTTACCAAGTGAAATAACAAGAAAATAAAGTTTGTTTCTTATCATTGAATTTTGTGTGAAAGAGTGAGACTCTGAAGGTTTTTACTCAATATAAGATGATAAAGATAGTTATTGAATTTTAAAAATAATAACTACTGAAAATCTGCAAGGACATTCAAGTATCAATCTTGACATTATAGTCATAACTTTTCGTGCGATTTTCTCGTGTATTTTGTTTTTGTAGTAAAATCTTTTCCAAAATGAAGAACGTCATAAGAATTTTTGAAAGAAGAGAAAATAAAACAAAGGTACCTTCAATTGTGAAATACACTCTGCAGCTTGATGATCATTGTTTTGGTGTTCAGTTTCCAACTCTTCGGACGTTGATAGTTGATCATCATTATCCGATTTAAAATTGTATCCTTTCCAAAATTTCAGACCTTCAGACCTTTCTTCAGTAGTTGGTGCTAATGACAGTCGATATTTGCTTGTCCTAAACCGAGAAATTGTAAAAAAAGACATTGACGTTTTTCTTGTTCATTTTATCGATTTATTGAAATAGTTAGACGAAATTTCTCTCTTCTAGCTGACATAGTGTAATAAATATCGGAAAATTAACTTAGAAGAGCAACTTTTTTTAATTTATCGCTACAAGTTTTTAGGACAAAGTATCGTGAAAAAAACAAGGCTAGATAAAACTATGGTATGATGAATTATTATTAAATAGATGTTTTCGATTTGGTCGACATCCAATAATTCTCTAGCTCATCAACTAGAGATGAGATTTTGAGCAACGTCCAAGGTTAATGGAACTCTATTAGAAAGTATTCCCAAATCAGACTTTCAAAAACATACGATGAATGCGATGAAGAGGAGAAAAATTTAAAATAGCTATTTTTTGTTCGTTCTGTTCCAATTTCGATCATTCAACAACTGTATACTATCAGACACTCATTTTCGACTCTTCGCACACGTCGACACTTGTCAAAGTTTCGAGTAGTTAGCAAGAGGAAACCTATAAAAATAGTTCTACCGACTCCTCTAATACCTTTCAATCAATTGAAATTTATCGAACTTCTGACTATTTGAAGAAAAAAATCCTATTGAACGAATATTTTTCGAATGATCCAGTAGAAAGAATCTTCAACGAAAAATACCAGTTGTGGCTGCTCAGTTTAATTTTGGTTACGTGAAACATTTTCAAAAAGTGATTTTGAAATGCTTTTTCTATTCGACGATCTTAGTAGAATTATTTATTTATTCTATATACTTGATTGGAATTTGATTATTTTATAAGATATATTTAATATCAATTTATCAAAGTTAACAATGAAATCGTTTAGTTTTCTAAATGAAAAGAATGATAAAAAGTATAGATGTTTTCGATCTTTGAAAAAAGTTCGAAATATTGATATTATAGTTCATCATAAAAATGATTTATTTATCAAATGTCATATTTACAAAATAAGTTGTTTATATCGAATCTCAAGTTCGAAAAAAGTTTTTCCTTTATTGGAGATATATGCAAAAGGTTTTTTTCTCTTATATTAAAAAAAAAATATTATTTTTAATTTTTAAAAATGATTAGTGAATATTAAAGTAGAAAAGATAACCTTCAACATAACTTGTATGACGATCGAAATGAACGATTTTGAAATAAGTAAGATTTTCTTCAAACTATCAACAAACTGTTATTCAATAATTGATGTCTAATAGAGTTTGATTTTATTCAGTAAGATTGTTATCATATCTGATCCTAATAGCGAACAAATCTGATTTCCTTCGAGACATATTACTGAAAAAAGTTAAATCTATTTGTTTATTGTCCTTTCAAAGATACAACCGAAATCAAATTTATAAGAATTTTGGACATTTCCTAATGGAAAAACGATAGATTTATTTGACCATTTACTGATAATAAATCAGTTTGATATTTTTTGTTTATCAGTGTAATGTCTTCATCTTTTGATATTGTGCTCTCTTTCAAGAAAATTTTCATAGTCACCTTTTTTCATAATGTTTAATCGACTAACAAAATGAAAAAAACTTATTTCGAGAAAGTAGGATGTCGAATAACTATGTTTTTCCTTTTATTATATCTGACTTTTTTTTATCATATTTACATTCTTTTATGTAAGATGCCGGAAAATTAAAAATTCACTAGGAAAATAGATTTCCTCGAATTAAATATCATCTTCATAGGTTTTTTTTCAACCTTGTTTTGGCTGATCAATCTGAAAAATATAAGTTAACTCGAAAAAACTTATGAAAAGTATTGGCTTAGAGAAATCTGAAAAAGACTAATAATTAAGTAGTTAGGAGATGATCTGTGGACTATGAACAATTTCAGACTAGTCATCTACTAAGACTTTTTTAGAAAAATATCAGACATCGATCTACTCTCACCTCTTATCATTTTATTCGTCCTTCTTTGCTCGATTGGCCAATAAGAAGTTGAGAAATGAAATATTTGGCTAATGTAGATATAGAAATGAAGTGTATACGGTAAAAATCTGATCCTTATTTTCCAATAAAATGATTGAATAAAATCTCTAAAATGTGACATAAGAGAATGAAAAGTGAATAGACATTGTTTATAATTTTGTTTTCTAAAATGATTCAACATTCTTCTGTTAGGTAGAATAATTGAATTGATTTTTGAAAAAAAAATCTCTTTAAACAAAAGTATATTCTTGTTGAGAAAGATTCAATTGACAAAAGTTGAATGAGACATTTTAAATTTCTCTCACTTGTCAAATCTGAAAAAAAATTCAAATGTTTTTACCTGTTTTTTGGTTTTTGATTATCTATCAAGGATACTATTGACGCGCTTCGCGTTTGTTTTGCATTTTTATCTTGATTATGTTGATTACTGTTTTGATCATCTTTACGAATAATATTCTTTGATGAATGAGGACCATTGAGAGGTTTCATCTTTCAAGTGTGTTCTTCCTATTATTATATGAAGATTTTTGTTTTAAATTTCTTTTTTATTCTACTATCGTCGTAAAAGAGCAATTAATCACTTTCGTATCGATAGCGTGACTTTCAAGCGTTTTTTTTTCCCGTCTATAATTAAACCTTTTATCGAAAGAGTTCTACGCATTTATTCTTAGAATGGACAATAATAGTAAAGACATGAATAGAGTGAAAATAATTCTTATATATAACTAATATCTCCATTAAAAAACATGAAACATTTATTTTCCCATCACTGTTATCTATATTAATCAACAATCATTTAAATGATTCTCTATTGAAAATAATAAAGTAAATTGGACAGAAAATGATTTTTTTTATGATAAAATATTGTCAGATAAAAGAAAATCCATTAGAAATATATTTCCTACATGTTAAACTTGTGAGAAAAAAGCAATAGATATGAAATAACAATCTTGAAAAAAGAAACAAATATATACTTATATTGGAAAATCAGTCAAATAATCATATTTATAATAAATTCTTAGTAACAACATTTACAATAATATCAATGGAAATCTAATCATGAAACAACTCTCAGTAGAGTTATGAAACTGAATTAAAAACGATTTAACTTTAAATAGTTCCTCAATAACTATACGAAAATCTAAGATAAGAATGATTATTAGCGTAACTCCATTCAGGTTAATATGTAAAACTGATATGTCTTGTTTATCTTTATAATATAAATAGAATATATAAATAAAGTGAAAAATTTCTAAAAGATAATAATTAGTTTTAAAAGATAATTGATGCCTCTTATTTATGTCGACATTTCGAAGAGATTTTCTATTCTTTAATCTTTGTTATAAGGGACTTTTTTAAAATTTATCTTGTTAGTATTTACTCGTCATCTAGTTTGTTTTTATTCAATTTTTGTTTTCATTTCCTATTATAATTATCGTTGGTCTAATCATAAATTCAACTGACAAATAATCGTTTAGTATAGATTGATTAGATCTAAAAAAGATCTTAATCTATTATTTTCTCTTTCGATCAACTTCGAAATACTGATATTAGTTATTTATCAAAGTTTAAATTTCAGAAGTTTACCATTTTTGTTTTGTCTGTCAGATCCAGGAATATTAAATAGAAAATTTAATAAATGACCACTTTTTCATCAATAATTACAATTCGATCATTAGAATTTTTTCATAAAATCCGATGGAAAACACAAAGAGTTTTTTTAAAATTTGTCTAGAAAAAAAGAATATATAATAGACGTTCGATCTTCAAACTGTTGGGAGTTGTCTTTATCAAGTCAGTTATCAATAGAATTATCTGAGAGGTGAAATAAAGAAAAGAGAAAGAGATTTATGTGTCTATATATTAAAATTTGGAATAAATCTATCAATTCAGATTCGATAAGTTAAAAATAGATCGGTGAGAAAAAGGATGAAAACTAGAGAATTATTTTATTTTCCTGATTATCTCATATCTCTTCGTTTACTGATCAAAATCAAGTAACCAGAAGTTTTTGTTTTTTATAATAATATAACAAAAAGCAAAGAAGACAAATCGTAAATGAAAATAAAACTATATAGAAGTTGATTGTCATCATATTGACAAGATTAAGAAATATTTCTTGTGAGAAATATTTCCTTTAATAATTGTTAAGAATTTCTGAAGTAATTCGAAAATTTAGTAAAATTCGAATAACCGATTATTGGAATATTTGTTTTCTCACCAATTATCTAATATCTCTTTCGAATTATTTCATTATTTTATAAATATTTTCTATTATTGAAAGTTTACTTCGAATAAACATTCGAAAGAGACATTGAATTCATATAACAAATTACTTTTATCAATAAAATCCATTTTTACTATAAACAAAATCAGATAAAAGATAATTTTCTTTAACTATAACAGTTTATTTTTCTTCTTTTCTAATTTCGTTAAAATCGAGCCTGTCAATATTGAAAATGAGAAGATTTTACTAGGCCTCAGTTCTACCCTGCTTTAAGCATTTTACTCATTTAACTATTGTGTTGCACGATAGATGATCTTCACTCAATCTATCACACAATTTCTTATCAAATAGATATTTTCTACAGCCGAATTTTACTCTTATAGAAATATTCAATCGAATCTGAATATTATCTATCTAACAAATATAACATTTAACAATAAAATATCTCTATGGATACCAATATAAAATAATAACTCTTCAATCAGGTCAGTCTATTGACCAGTTGTAACACTATTCGAATGATAAAAATAAATATCTACATTCTCTCAACTGGTAACAACCAAAGATACTTAGAAAAAGTTTCGATCTTCCTATGTATTTAGGGTGTATCAGTTGCGATTTGATCTAATTATGATGATCCATGAATGAATAGTATATTATTATATTTGTTGATAAAGCGTAGCTAACCGTTTTTTATTCTCTTTGTTAACTTAAACTAAATCTGCTCTTTCTAATTCTGTTATTAGTTATTATTAATCGATGTTTACAATTGAAAATTTTCTCAAATAAAAACGAATTGAGTTCTATTATAAAAGATAATTATTTTTAATTTCACTTCTATGATGATCGAAATGAAATCATTTCCAAGATTGATAAATCATATTTTTTTAACTTAAATTGAATTAATATCATAAATCATTTAACAGATGATCAAAAACTTTTGACACAAAATATTTCTCTGTTTTTTGTGCATTTAAATAGAATGGGAAGGAGTGAGAAGTAGTCAGCTAGAACCAAAATTTGATGTTCTTTTAGAATATATAATTAGAATTTTTCTATAACTTTTGTCTATTGAGCTAGAAGGAAATCTTTAAATGACTCAGAAATTTCCTTTCGACGACAAAAACATAAATGAAATTTGTTTGAGGCGTTCTATAAAATTTTATTGAATATACTGAAAGATAGAGAAATTAATTCTCTACAAAATGGTATATTTCAATCATCTTTCCTGCAAATGCTTTAGGAGCAACAAAGGCTTTTTTAAAATCTATGACATTAAAAATCATTATTTTTTCGAGTTTCGAATTTTGAGGCGAAATGATCCTCCATGATAAGTCTCCTATTTTTGAGTGAATCGATCTAAATACACGATTATTGCACCATCTTGTAGAGGATATATTAGACTTCAATACTATTTATTTAATGTCTTCAGAAAGTGCGATGAACCTCACAAAAGTAACATTTTATCTATTCAAAGAGAATTTGTTGAGCCTTTTAAAGATTTATTTTTAGCTCAATAGGCAAAAGTGATAGGAAAATTGTGATTATATATTCTGAAAGAACATCAAATTCTGATTCTGGGTGACTACTTCTTACTCCTTCCCATTGTATTTAAATGTACGAAAAACAGTCAAATATTTTCTATAAAAACTTTCCGACCACCCGTTATGTTGTGTAAATATTTGTTTAGATAATCATATGAAGAAAAATATCCTCCTAGACATAATTGAATATCTTCTATTTTTTAAATAAAACAAATATAAATTAAATTAAAAAGAGTATGCAGAAGACAACTCTCATTTATAATTAAAATAAATTGGAAAAATCAAAGATTGGACAAATTATCTAAGAGCCATTTTCCTATTTTATTGAATTTTTTTCTAGAGATAGATAATAGATAAACAATTTATATAAGACTACTAATTAAAACGATATTTATGCAATAAGTTGTTTAATAATATTTAACTCTTATCTGTCTATGGAAAAATAAAAAAAATTAGATTAATCTTTGAATATATTACTAATAAAATATTTTTTATTAATTTTCGAGTTATATATTGATGAATATGAAGAAGTTTTCGACGTTCTTGTTTTGAATATGTATATTGATAAGGTTTATCATAATAAATTGAAACAATTCTTCTTTTTTCATAATGAAAATCAATCTATTAGAACAAATTTCAAGTTTATCTTAATAATAAAGATAAGATTTATTCGATAGTGTAAAATCGATATAATATCCTTTAATTCTAGATAATTCAATATTGGTTGATTAGAATTTCTATTATTTTTATATATCAGAATATTGATAAAGTTATTTTTATTGAATTATATTTCGATAGTATATATAAAAGATATTTTTTTAAATTCTATCAAATAAATTGTTTATTTAACGTAGGAATTGAAATATTTTTCGATATTTTATCTTCTTCTCTAGATCATAAATCGGTTAATAGGTTACATTCAACTACATAATCATCTTATTCTTCAGAGTCACGTTTTTTTTCTATTGTCTATGCAAAAAATATTTGATATGTGTAAAAGACATAATTCACTCGATGTAAATCGATGAGTAGAGTTCGATTTATATAATAAATGATTATTCAATGGTAAGATGACATTTTATTTCCCGAAATAAAAGCAAATATGTTTATGATAAGTTAAATAAACAAGATTATTCTTTTATTTGAATGATTATAAAATATATTTGTTTTAAATATTGTTTCAACTGGTAAAGAATAATCGAGAAGAATCTCAAATATATATATTAACTAGTTACTAACAATCACCTATGATAATTGAAAAAAAAAACTTGATTTTATTATAAATAGTTAACTATTATAAAATGATATTTGTTGATTCTATGGGAATGTTTTCTTTTTAAATAAACAAATAAATTATTCAATCTTAAAATAAAATCAATTATTTAAACTATTGAAAATCTCTTTGGTTAAATAAAATATTGTTTTATTTCGAAATAAAAATAAAGCATGAATATGAATATTAATAATAAAGAAGAAAAAAAAGTGGATATGTGTTAAACATAGATAAAAATGATGTATTTTTGTTTATAACTGGTGTAATATTGAAGGTTGAATATAGTTAACAAATTTATAAATAATCTCGAATATCCAATGTATTCCATCAGTTTGATAATTACCAAATGGTTGATTAATAGAAAAAAAACGTCCTATTTTATAATACCAACGAAAAGGTGTCAGAAATAAATGTGCCCATTTATGACTTTTAGCTGATGCATAACAACTTGATAAAACATTATTAACGAATAATGTACCTTTATTTAATAAAAATAAAAAAAGAAATTTTGTTAAATAAAAAAAAAAAAAAAAAAATGTAAAAAACCTGTCATTGTTAATGGAGCAAAATATCCTCTTTTTATTTCAATTGTTATATTTCGAACTGGTGAAGATTTCAATTTCCCATTTATAATAACATAAAGTTTATCATTTAATTGAAGATCTTTAGCTGGAATATAATCGATTTTATTATTATTATTATATTTAATTGGAATTAAATGAAGACTTGTTAAACTTATTTTATGACCAGAATCAGTTATAAATGTATAAAATTTTCCTAAAATAATATCTATTCAAATAGATAAAACAAAACAAAAAATGCAAACCTTGTTTTGATGTTTGTTTATCCAACATAATTATCATTTCACTAGGAATTATTTTAAAATGATTGACACCAAGAATTTCATCAGCAGTTTTTAAATGATCAATTTGTTTTTGTTGACCATTATTTAAGATAACTAAAGAATCACCAGAAAAACATCCAACACCAACATCAGTCGAAGATGCACTAGCTCCTGCTATTTGATTTATATTTTTTATTAAAATAATAATTATTTATTAATTCTTACCTCTTCCATCATCTCCATTTATTTTATTTATTCCAGATAATAATAAAATAATATTTATAAAAATAAACATTTTTATCTTTAGATTTAAAACGATAATATGAAGAATTTAAATGAAGATGAAGATTTTTGAAAAGTGTCAACTTCGACTAACCTTCACTTTAAATCAATTGACTCAATAATAAAATCTATATATTTTTTTTTTATAAGTGACATTGATATAAAAGCAAATAGTTTTGTCAATAATTCAACTATTATTTATCTTTACTATTTTACTTTAACTATTCTATAATTACATATTAGCAAATCAATCATTTATCATAAATAACATTTTTTTTTGTTAAATTAGAAAGCAAATAACAATCAATATATACAAGATTTTTATTTTATTTTCTTCTTTTAAATTTTCGATTATTAGTTTAACAAAAAAAAAGACGATTCATCATTCTTCAATCACTTTCATTATTGACTTTAGACATATGAAAAAAAAAAAAAAGAACAATATTATTTTTACATTTAAGTCATTAACAATGAAAACACTCTTTTCTATTCTAGTTAAATAACCTATCATCGAACGTTTTTTTTCTTTTTTTTTTAATTACCTTTATATCAATTGAATTAGAAATTTTTTTTCTATAAAATAACTGATATAATCACTAATCATTACTAACATTGATTATCTATATATTAAACCATTTATTCATTTTGAATAATTAACAAACATCATCTTTAATCATTCAACTGACTAAGAGACCTTTCACCAAATGAGCAACTATCTTTATTCACCTTTTAATTATCTATCTTTTCGTATATACTATGAACAATTTACATAAATCTGTTTAAACGCAACCTCTAACAAGTTTTCTAGAGAATTTTTTCTTTTTTTCTTAACAAAGTATAATAGTGGCAAAAGTCAATAATTGGCTAACTTTTCAGAATAAACCTATTGGAATCTTAAATTTTGGGATCGATAGTTTTAGACATTGATGCGTTGAATGGTCAAAGAAAATAGAAAAAAAAAGATTTTGTTCTCGAGTGTCTTGTATAGTTGGTCCTCAGATGGACGGTCTCTTAAAAAGTAAAAGAAGAAGTTTTTATCCTTTCGAAGAATTCGATTTTATTATGTTTATTCAGTAGAATAGAATTATATTGAATTCGAAGGAATAAGTTTTACTTATCTGAGTATGAATGATGGATTCTCTATGTTTTTATGTTAATTATCAAATGAGAATAATGATGTAATTTATGTTTACCTGATAAATGAAATCTCTGAACGAGTTGTATCAGTGAACGAAATTGAATTTTAGTGATTAAATTCATTTCTAGATGAATAACGTTGTTCCGCGGTATTAGTTTTGCTTTTTTTTTCTAATAAACTTTTCATTCTTTTCGAAATGAAAAAAAAATGAACCAAACAAGTAGAACAATGGAAAATGTTTACTGGAACGAAAATGCGAGTAATTGAACAATTAGATAGATTAACATTAACACACACATTTTTTTAATTATATTTCAACAAAATCAGTTTTTAAATCTCGTTGAAACGACTTTAATTTGTTTTAATTTTACGTAAAGAATAAAAGAGTAGAAGTATTTATAAAAAAAGTAAAAAAATGAGTAATGAATGTAAGATACCTTTGATCGTGTTTAACAAAAGGAAGTTGAAAGATAAAATTGAATTTAAAAGTAGATCTCAAGATTTTATATGTATATAGACTCGAAATATGATTATATTATTTTGAGAAAACCGTTTAACAATATTCAATTAGTTGAGAGAATCAAAATTGATTAGAAAAGTTTTATTCAAAAATAAACTTCGAGATATTTTCTATATTTTTTGTTAATAAATATAAAGAAAAAAGTTGTTTAAATGTTGAAATGAGAATTTATATTATTCTCAATATATTTGTATATATAATATGTTATTGTTGATAATCAATGGTGATAAGTATGACTAAATATACCTCTATTAGATAGTTTTATCAATATAATCATCTTAAAAACTATTCAACAGTTATTTTTATAGTAAATATAATTAAAATTGATTTATTTAAGAGTAATTTAACAATTAGGATCCTTGTGAAGATTAATATTGAAAGTAATATTTATTTTCTATAATTGTAGACAATCGAATTAAATATTATGTTTTTATTTTGTTATTTCTAACGAAAATAAATTTCGAGATTTATTTTAAAATTTTCATCAATTGAAATGAAATGCAAAACTTTTCTCTTTTTTTATATAATTAATTTTGAATATAATTGAACTTTTTTCAAAATATTTTTATTAAAATTATCTGAAAAGAACAAAGATTGATAATCAGAAATATTCTAAACTCAACTGATTATATGTTCGATTTTCAACTCGGATTAATTTATCTGTAGTTTTAAGAAATTTTATCAAGAAAATCGAACTAGATAAATAGGAGAAAATCAAAGATAAATAATAAATAAAAAAAAAGATTTTTCTTTTATTCAATATTAATTAATTTAGTTGATTTAAGAAAATATTCTTTGATAAAATGTTGATCTATTGAATAAAAATAAAAAAAGTGAAGAAATATTTATTTTTATTTAATCAAGATGAGAATGATTTATTTCTCTACTGATTATATGACAGACTACTCTTCATTTCAAATTCGAATCTCATTCAAACAATACTGAATACCAAACTTGAAATAATCTATATTTATTTAATAAAAAAACAAACAATATATTTTCAAATAAAGTCTCAATCTGTTTCTAAGAAGATTGACGAATGACAAGTTTTTTTTTCGTTTGTCCATTCGAGTATTGAAACTGATGGACCAAAACCTAGGAAACATTATTCTCATTGATTAAACTGATCTTGAATTTGTATGAAAACTAAACGTTTTTAATCATGATCAATATCGTAGGAAAGTTTGTTTTCTCGTTGAGAAATTTTCTTCAAATAAAATTCTGATAAGTTAGTCAGTTATAAACTAATTAAGGTAAAAGTTTGATGATAGAGTTGGAATAGATCTTTCTCATCAATCATCTTCGTCGTAGAGAAACAAACAATTATATTAATAAAACCTATCGGTTTTTTGAAAGTGTTTAGAATTGTAAACTTTATCCAGAGTAATATATTTTATTTTCAAAGATTTTCTCTCATCATGAATGAAAATCAATTTTTTAAACGAATTTCAATAGTCGAATGTAAAACCGTAGATGCGTAGATGATGAGTTGTTTATCGTATCGAATTATTCAATGTTGTTTGAGATAGATTCGATTTTTTTTTAAATTGACAAAACTGAGATAAAAAAGAAAGTTTTTTCTTGTTTAAATATTTAAAGAAAAGTAAATTTAATTATCTAACTAAAAGTATAATATATATATATATTTGTTAAGGTAAACTATAAATAAAAACGTTTTGAAAATCGATCACCATCAAACAAAAAAAAAGCATCACATTGGCAAAAAAAAACAAAGTTCTGATTAAAAAAAAAAGCATAAATAAATGTTCAACCAAAAATTCTTGACCATAATGATGCACTTTTTCCTTGTCGACTTCCATCAGTAGTTTTAAAATCTACACCTAATTCTAATAATTTTTCAAAAGCAGCTGCAAAATCTTTATGAAATTTTTCTCCATCTTTAGCATATAAAAGAACATATTTTCGAAAATCAGGATCTTGAACTAATGCCATATCAGCTGGTAACATCATTAATGTTTTTGTTTTAACATCTTGATATTGTTGTGGTCCTTTCCAAGGACGTAATTGCCATTTTTCTTCTAATAAAAGACGAAAAAATTCATTTGAAAATGTTGTTGGTGAAAAAGTCCATGGTCCTTCATAACCACTTCGATCTAAATGACATCTTCCTAATGAATGAGCACCAACTAATGCAACTATTTCTTGATCATTAAAACCCATACGATAAAAAATATCTCGAATATGTTGAGCACCTTGTGCTGCATCTGGTAATCGACCATCAGCTGGAGATTTTTTCCCATCTTCATGATCATTTCGACCTGGACGCCATTTTATTTTTGGACCACCCATTTCTTCAATTGCAACAACAGCAGCTAATGTATATAAATCAGCATAGGTCAAACCTGGATGTGCACGATAAACACTTTCTAAACGTTCTCGAGCCAAATCTAATCCTATTATTATTATTATTATAGAATTATATTTAAATAAATAAATAATTTAAAAAAAAGTGAACCTTTATTAGCTCCCCATTGACTTTCAGGTTTAAATCTCATACATCCTCCATTAGATCCTCCAGTTGAATCAATATGTGAATAAGTTCCACTAGCATGCCAACCTAATCGTACAAATAAAGGTCCATAACTTCCATCATCATAATTATTATCATCAAGTAAATCAATAATTGATTTTCGTACTTGATCATAATCAACTTTTGATGGTGTTGCTAATTTATTATCAGATGGAGCAGTTGATGCATGTAAAATAAAAGCAATACCACCTGATAAAGCAATACCAGCAACTCCATTAGTTGTTGCACGAGCAAAATTCGATCTTGTTCGTGACCATTGATATTCTTGTCGATTATTATAACGTGATTGATTTGAAAATGATCGACGAGCAACATTATTTATTAATATACGAGTTATAGGACGTGAAAACATTCTTTTATATTATTTATAGATAAGATTCGATACCAATAGGGCAATTCTTTTTTTATTTCAACCTGTACAGTTTACTTATATATATATATATATATTAGTTATTTATTGGTTAGTTTATATTGACCTATCACTATTTTGTAAAAGTAAGGAGGACATTAATTATTATTGCATAGAAGTTAATATCTATTTTGATCTATCATTTTTTATTATTATCTTGTTTATCTTTTTATTTTATCAAAATATAATCTTCTATAAATAACTTTTTCGATTGTTTTATTTTGTTAAAAAAATCTTAATAATCAATAGATGTCACTATAACAAGCTGATTATATAATACTAACAGGCAATCAAGTCAGAATGACCTTAAATATCATATAGATTTATCTCAATAATCTCGAATAATTTTTTTTTATTTATTCTTATTTGAGATAAATATGAAATAAATAAATAAATAAACAACCATTTTATGTAGATTGGATGGGGTAACAGTGAGATAATTGAGATTTAACATGAAAATAAACTAAAATAATTCTTATAAGATTGATTATCAGAATTAAAATTCTTAATTGAAATCTAATGAAATTTATTAAAGTTGGAAAATTCTATAAAATGAAGATTTTATCTCTGAACAATATTTGACTAAATCTCGTTGAGAATTAATTCAATCTGAGTAATAATTATATAATAATAATTTTCTAGAGGAAAACTAATGAGAAAAAAAAAGAGCATAAACTTCTATAGAAATTAATTTATCTTCTAATTAATTCAAAAGTTTATTTTTAACTTAATCTTTTTCTATCGAATATTTCCTTCTACTATTTAAATAAATCTTTTCTTTTTAAACTCTACGAGTTTCTACAAAATCAACTTTATTAGGATAATGTAGAACTGAATATCGTTTAATATTCTCTCTCAAATTGAGTTGACCTTATTATAGATATATAATAATAATTAATTATCACTGAAAAATCAATATTTGATTAATTCCTATAAATTTATTTATTTATTTTTATTGAAAATAACATATCATCTCCTATAAAATGATAATATTAATTGTAGATAGATATATCTTGAATATGTTTTAGAGATTTATTGATAAACAAAATTTATCGTCTAATTATAGAAAAATAATGATCATCGTCAAGAGTCGATTGACTCTCAACTGAACTCTACCTAACCATTATCTATGATAATATACTCAATTAGATATTTGAGAACTATTAATAAAGAGCTAACTTAATATAAGAAAAAAACATCGTGTTTTTATATAACTAAAGATAAATTCTTTTATAAAAATAGTTTACTTTTATATTCAGATTTTTTAATCTCAACTTTATCAGACAGAGAGATCGCCGTCTTTACGATCCCTCAGTTCGAAATGGTCGATTTCATTTATGATTTTGATATTATTTCAAATAATGATTGACTTGTCTCTAATGAAAATAATGAAAATAATGAAAAGGTTAATATATGTTAAGTAATCTAGTCGATATTTGAGATGATAGAATTCGAATTGAATTCATAGATATATTATATTAATTAAAACGGTCTCTATTATCGTTTAGTTTTTTCTCAAACTCCACTCGAGATTATATTGAATATAGTTCTATAATATATTTATTTTATAATTATTCTAAACATGGTGAAATAGTTCTTCTTCGGATTGTTAAAATAATTTGAATAATGATTAGGATAAAGATAATTCAAATAAAATTGATAGTTGAAATAGATTTATCGATTTCTATGATTTATTATAAATTCTGATTATCCTCTTATTTTTTATCAAACAAACATTATTAAGATTTCGATTATTCTTCAATTATAAGAATGGATAAGTTATTGATTTTTATTTTTGAAAATTATTTTTCATTATTTATATAAATCATACAAAATTATCTAAGATAATCATATTGATCAAGTCTAGAATTGTGAAATTTTTTCTCGAATAATATAATGTTTTCTATCCATTTCTAGAGTGTTTTTTCTATAATATTAACAATCGAAGAATTCTATTTATCAATGAAAAATGGTTGAATTCTAATCGTTAATTATATATCAGTATTGATAAACCGAATAAAATAAAATTGATTTAAATAAAACTATTCACCATTACCTTATTATTCTATTGATATTGTTTTTAAAGTTCGAATAGATATAAAAGATATTAATATCCGATTTGTTATCTATTGAAGGTTGACTCTCATATCGATATAGTCCGAGTTATTTAAATCACTCTTCTGTTTAATGTTTTTAAAAATGAGTTTAATTTAAATTAAAATCTTTGTTCGTCTCTTGGTTGTCGATGAATAGAATTATTTAATTGGGAATTTGAATTATATTCTGCTTCTATTTCATCCTTAAATATAAAATAATATAAATAAATAAATAATATTTGTTATTAATAATGATTGACTAACCGTTGAAGTTGATACAGTAGAATTTCTAAATATTCCACAACATCTATTACAACAAAAATTACAACAACAACAACAACCACACAAACAACAACAACAAAAACCAAAGCAACATCCTGTTAGACAAAATACTAATCCAAATAAAATTTTTTTCAATCTTGACATTTTATTCATTGTTTGAGGATATTCTATATTGATATTATATATATATATTTATGAAGATTTTATTTATTTTACCCTCATATTGATCTATAAGATCAGCAGCTAAATTAATAATAAATAAATAATCAATATCTTAAATATATTAAATGAAATATCTGACCTTGTGCACCTAAAAAATCATAAGTTGATCTTAGTTTTGGATCAGAAAGTACTTTATAAGCTTTGTTAACAGATTGAAAACGAGCAGTTGACTCGGGATCAGAATTTTTATCAGGATCTATAATAGGATATTCATTTTCGAATAAATAAATAAAAAAAAAAAAAAAAAAAATCTTACGAAGTTGCAAAGCTAATCTTCGATATGCACGTTTGATTTGTTCATCTGTTGCTGTTCGACTAACTTCAAGAATAGTATAATAATCTTGATTTGTTCTTGAACTATAAACTATTTTGTTTTTTTTCAATATTCGAATTAGCTTATTCAACTTACGATCGTCTCTCTCGATAATTATCTGTCATTATCGTCCTATATCAGTATTCACTATTCAAAGAGACGAACTGATACTATAAACAAATATTTATATTTATTAATAAAAAAGACAAACATTTTAAAGTCATTTTTAAAATTCGAATTTATGAAAGAAGAAAAACAAGATTTTTTTGACAAAAAAAATTCAGTCGATTTTAATTAATAATAATTCTATGAATTCTATTCGAATAAAATAGAAGATTGTTTTCCTAAGATAAATATCTGTTGTCAAATATTGAAATATTGATTATTCTAAATAGAATTAAAATTGTTAGAAATGTATAAACCTCTAATAATAAATACCTATTGGATTTTCTATTGAAGACATATTTATTTATTTTATTTTAAATAAATCATCTTGATTATTGAATTCCTATTCCATTTTAATAAATTCGAATAAAATATTTTTTAAATTATATAAATAGAAGTGACAAATAAAAACAGATTTAATAATGAGAAATAAATTAATTTATGTTATCATAAAACGAACTTTTCATATTGATTTTCTTCGAAATTCATTCTGCTAAAATAAGATTCTTTTTTTCATCAAAGAATAAATTATTTCAAACCTTTTACTTTGACAACAGTCTCATAAAATTCTAACAGTGCAGAGTAACCAATCGTCCTTGAATGATCGACAATTTGTTTTCTTCTTTTTACACAATAAAATGTGCTTAAGTCAAAGCAAAGAGTATTTTTTAACAGTCGATTTTTAATAAACAGAACCGAAAAGTCTTTCGATAGTTTCACCTTATTTTCATATCTATATTATAAAAAGTAAAAAAAAAAACATATTTTAGTTAAATCCTCCCATTGAAATTAGTTTTCTCTGCGATAATCGAAAGGTATTTTATCATATATCTATATGTTAAATTTAGAAACTTTTTCGAATATTAACTAAATCCTATCTATTAAACATGTTTATCTACAAACAAAACCATTATTTATTTAATTTTATCCTACTCTCATGAGAAAAATCGTTAGGGAAGCCAGAATTTCGGCCCAGACCAAAATTCCGGCGAACTTTTGACCCGGGACGAAATTCATGTCATCGCTGTTGATAAAAGATATTCAAACTTTGATGAATACTTGGCACATCCCATAGTGCTGAGAGAAGGTCGTAGTGTTGAGCTATATGCAGGCCTCACAGCGCCGCCATTTTTCCTTCTTTCCTTCGAATCTTTGTTATTCGTTGTACATGTACACTCGATAAATAATCCTGGTTTTTTTCATTTTCGCTACTATTTGGGAAGATCATCGAAAAGCAAGAAAATGAGGATTATTCGACAAAGTTAAAACGAATAACAACGATTCGAAAAAAAAGAAGGAAAAATGGCGGCGCTGCGGAGCCTGAGTGCCCCGTTGTGCTGAGTAGTACGACGTACTGCTTAGCACTACGGAATGTAGCCACCGGTTATAGAAAAATGCCTGCTTTTTTAGGAATTGATGAGACGAATTTGGATCCAGGCCGAAAATTCTTTGGGCCGAAATTGATGTAACCCAATCGTTATAGTTTCTATTTAAAATAATCAATATATGAATGTCAATGATAAACAATATCGGAATAAATAAATTGATTATTATTGACCAGTTAATCGTAATAAATAAATAAATTATTATCATTATCGACAAATTGATAATCAAAGAGAAGATTATCTTTATTAATTTAAAAATGTTCAACAGCAAAAATAGAATAATTAACAAATCAATGATTATCAACAATACTCAATATTATCATTATCAATTAATAAATGTCAAAGACCAACAAAATCATGATAGACTAATTAAGGCCACCCCCCCCCCCCCCTCAAAAATCTATTTCAGCCCAGGAACGTCCGAATTAGATGAAACTTTCAGGATATGTTGGGGTTAGAAACAGAAGACTACCATAAAATTTTCAGCCCAAAATCTTCAGATTTCAGGGAGATATGAACCAAAAAAGGGTCAAAAATGACTCATTTGACATCCCAAATTTTTCGGTCCTGATTCGGTCAACATATTAATATTTTTTTTTGTTGGAAAGAGCATCTCAAGGCGCAGGGCATGACAAGACCGCTTTTTTTAAACAGTCCTTTTTTAAGCGCAAAAAATGGATCACAAGTTCAATGTCTCAGAAAAGTATCAAAAAATGGTAGCAAAATCATATAAATGGCTGTATATTAACCAAACAAAGGCTTAATTCAAAAAAAGGGCACGGTCATGCCCTGCGCCTTGAGATGCTCTTTCAAGCAAAAAAATAATTTTAATACGTTGAACGAATCGGGAAGGAGAAATTTGGGATGCCTTTTTGAGAAAGTGGAAACTGAGAAAAAACGAAAAACATTTTTTGATTTTTCAAAAAACAGCTGGTTTTTCGCATAGGGGTTGACAGAAATCTTGAAAATTTTTTGGGAAAAATGAAGTAACGAGAAAAACAAATTATCGTTTATGAAAGAGCAGATGACGGGCTATCTTCCCATGCATTTATCTCAACTTTGACCATTCTGACGAAAACTGACTTTTTATGAGGGGGGGTGGGGTGGCCTTGATGCATAAATAGAGCTCTATCTTCCGATCACAGGGATGATAGTTCAAGGTTTTCTGGGGTGGAGAACTCGAATCTGTGTTCCATTCGCCTCGAAATTCCATTGGTTGAGCAGTGACCAATAGAAATGAAGTTATAGGAAAAACGAGTTTCTTAGGGTAAATCAAGGGGAAGAGTTGAAATCTGATCTGTATCTGCCTCCAAATCCTATTGATTGAGCAGTAGCCAATAGAAATCAAGTGTTTATGGAAAAGGCTTGCTAGGACAATTTTGATGTCCAGACATTCGTCGGATGACTCATCTGTCTCATTCACTTTTCTTCAGTCCACATAACACTCGGATTTAAATCCGAGGTTTCCACATATATTTAAGCAAAAAATCGATAAAATTGACAAAAAACTGCGTAAAAATGTAATCAGTGTCGTGTTTCTAGCTTTTCTATAAATCAAAATAAAAATATCGGCCTTTTCTAGATTGGTAGCCCATTAGGTGGCGACTCTAGTCCACTC
Source organism: Rotaria sordida (assembly GCA_905250125.1). Taxonomy (NCBI): domain Eukaryota; kingdom Metazoa; phylum Rotifera; class Eurotatoria; order Philodinida; family Philodinidae; genus Rotaria; species Rotaria sordida. The sequence goes on along the minus strand of CAJNOL010003145.1, from coordinate 107 downwards.
CTTAAAGTTTAAAATTGGTTCTATCTTCACTTTCAAGATGATCATGAATCACTACTGAATTATGAAATAAATTCCAACAATTTTACATCAATCCATGCGGTAGATAA
>CAJNOL010003144.1:0-26147 GCA_905250125.1 Rotaria sordida | reverse complement strand
TTTAATTCTACCACTTCTTCGTCGAATGTCATATCTTGAAGAATTAACTTTATATCTTCATATCTTGGGTGGATCTACATTCATCTCTGGTACTCATCTTGATAATGAAATTCTTAGTCAAATGCCGCGACTTCGTACATTCTCATTTTATTTCGCTTCTGAGAATGCCATTGTTGATCCAGCTATTCATATATCTAATTCAGATATTGAACGAACTTTCACCAATATAAAACATCGACAGATGGCTTGTTTGATAGATGATTACAGTTGTATGAAATTGGTTTGTCGCGTCTTTTCACTTCCATTTAAATTTGATCGTCTTGAAAATATCACAAATAATATTCCAAATATTGTATTCAATTCTGTTAGTCATTTGAAATTACGCGATAAATATCCATTCAAACACGAATTTTTCATTCGAGTTGCTCGTGGTTTTCCATTTCTTAAAAGTTTATCTATTGACACTGTTCTAGCACCAAACTGGAGATCTCACGAATATCATCGTTACCATATTGATTGGTGCTCAATTATTGAATATCCTCACCTTATTTCACTTGATGTCTATTCTGCAAATAGTTATTATGCTGAACATTTTCTCAATGAAACAAAAACACATCTACCTCGTTTAACGGAATTAAAAATCCGTTATGAAGATTTGGAAATGGTGACAAAAAACTTTACAAGAAATGAAACGCGATGTAATTGTGCTAAAGTGAAGCGATTAATTGTTAAACATCGCATAGTTTATTCGAAAGATGTTTATCACTATTTTCCTTTATTGTGACTTTAATGTTGTTCTGATATCATTTGAATAAAAATCTGATGTAAATTAGGATTTTTTTTGTTCTTAGAACATCAATTATGAAGCGAAAAATGTTCGTTGCTTATGAAGACAATCTGTTTCTGGAAGCTGTCGTCAGTGCAATTATTCATTTTTTTTGTACATCATTTAGCGATGATTGAAGTATTGTAGAAAACTATGCAGGAATACTAAAACTCTGGGTTTTGATGGTAATTAATTTTGCTCTTAGTTTAAGTGAGTATTGACGATTTTAAAAAAATGCACAATCACACAAGATCAGATGCAAGCGTCTTCATACACCTAGATGATACAATATGAAAAATTGGTCGTTATTACGAACACCTTTATAAATGATGCAACATGATACCATTTTAGTCAACTGAAACGACTAATATTTTTAATGGATTACTTGTCAATCCACAACATTATCAGCTTTACTTTTCCTTCTTTGATAAAATAAATTGAGTGGCTCCTAAGACTTATATTCTGATTTGTTTTTTCTTTTCTTTCTGTCATACTGTTTCATAAATATTCGATGCAAAAACAAAATCGTTTTAATTGCCATTTGTTTTTTGATAATGAAATATGTTTTAAACATACGTCAACGTTAAAATATGATCTATTGTAATGTACACGATAGTGACGAATACTATTTCAATCCTTGTTCGTTGTTGGATAACTATAAAAGAAAGATATTTAATGAACATAGCGAATAAAGATAAGACTAATTTCTGCACGTAATGATTATATCGTGTTCTCTTTATTTCTTAGCGAAAAATTTCCTTTTCGAAGAATTCGTTACAAAAAGTCTATACACGTTTTCATTATTCATCCATAAATGTATCTGATTATTAATGAATTTAAATGTAAAATTATTATTCGTCTTCAGACGTCGACAATTCTTAATAAGCCAATCACATATCACTGATGATGATTAATTAAATTCAAATTTTGCAATTGATAAATATTTTAATCGATCAATCAAAAAAAATAAATCATGAGAAGATGGTAATTCCATATTCAAACGTTCAAGTCTAGGAAAGACAGTGCATAATCGATGGATATTTAATTTTGGTCGATCTATTGCTTTTCTCTTGTTGTCTCGTAGGTATAAATTGCGTATTTTCTTAAAGAGAACATCATTTGGCATATGATTCAATATTAACAGATTCGAAATTGAAATTGAATGTAAGAAATGCATGTGTTCAACAAGGCTATCCTAGTGAAAATCCTCATCAAGCGAGTACGACTTGCCAACAGGAATACTCAGATTACTCACGCGCGTGCTCGAGAAATTTTATGTATAATTTTATTATTCGTGTACCCTTGCGAGTACCCATATGAGGTTTTACTATAGGATTTACTCGTAGACCAAAGCATGAGTACTCCATATAGTACTCATACGAGTTTTTTCTCAGAATATTTAGCTAACTGCTTATGTACTTGAATGCACAAAAATAAAATGAACTATGTAATAAAGAAAGGTGATGTAGTTTTAAATGAAAGATAGCAAGAAACTGTTTTAATGAATTATCTGCTTTATTCTCTTTTACTTATTTATTAAGTACTTTATAAGATTTTATTGGCCAGTGATTTTAAAGAAAAAATAATTTTTCATTTTTAATTGTTAATTTCTTCAGTAAGATTTTATATTGATTTAAATATAATAATCAAAATTTGTTCTAGTTTTATTTCTTACATTTAGATAAAAGTTTTGCAATAAAATAGTGCTTTTCTGATTGATTGTGAAAAGTAATGGAAAAAAAAACAAATAACGACTTTTGTTAGAAATCGTTGTAATTTTCAATTAAAAATACATACATGGACGACGCTACAGATACATAATTTTATTGTTTATCTAGTTTCTTTTTTTATAAATTGTTAGATGATTGTAGATAGACTTGCGTTCGAAAACATTTGTCTAATTTTTTTTTGCATATTAATTAATATTCTATATTTATTTGTAGTCACATTTTTCAGTTTCATTGAATAATCTATCATTCATTTTTCTCTAAAGTTATTTTACTCTTATTAATTTTTGTAAAAAAAAAAGCTTCATCATTACACAGAAAAGTTAGATATTTCTCTGTTTTTTCTTGTAAAAAAGGATTTTATTTATTTTTTGAATATTCAACAAAAAGAATTGACTTTTAAATAGCAAGAAAAACTACCTTCAAGAAAATACATAACAGTTGAATTATTAAAGAATGGCAATGCTTGCTCATTATATTTAATTAGTGATCACGAAATTATTCAATTCCTTGTGCATTGTATATTTTATCGAAAATATATTTTCTTTTTGTTTCAAGACTTTATTCATTTCTTTATTTTTCAATAAATTTATAAAATCTTATTTTTATTATTAGGTTGTCAACAAAGTTCTTGCGTTTTTTTTATTTTTAATCCTCTAAAATATTCGCAAAGCTTCCAGAAGTTGCCATACATAGGGTATATATATAGGGGACACGAATATCCTGCGAACAACAACAAAACTACCAGTAAGAAGCTAATTTCGAATTAGAAATGGAGATTACTTGTAGAGAGCTTCGAGTACTTTTACTTCATAAATTTCGTTTTGGGTCGTATAGCAACAGAAGAAGCAAGCAACATATATATGCAGCACGATGGGCAACGATGTACTCTCCATTTCTACAGCGCAACATTGGTTCAATCCATTTAAGAATGAAAACTTCAAACTTGACATGTGTATGCACGATATACTCACCATTGTGCTTCAGAGTCAATTGAATCATAGATCTTTTAAGGGTCGATGAAACACATGTGCAATAGCTAATTGAATTTTCTTACGCGTTCTATAACCATTTTTAACGTAAACATTTGATCCATTGTGGATCTGCCAGAACGGAATCCTACTTATTTCTTTAGTAACTTTCTGTCTAGCATGCTGTGAATACGGGTTAACAAGACTCGAGAAAATACTTTTTCTGTTACAACAAGCAAAGATATACTTCGGTAGTTGTTGCAAGTCCATTTATCATACTTATTCTTATATAATTGTATCAGGACAGCCATTATTTCATTCTTTACTCTGATCTCATGCTTCCACAAATCATGTATGATTTCATATAATTATTCGACTACAGATAGATCGTCGGGTTTCAGAATTTCCACAAACATTCCCATCTTTTCTCAGAGTTCTCCTACTCTTGATCTGTTGGATTCCTTTCACTACTTCATCAATAGTCGGTATAGCATTCTGGTGTGACAGCTCCTTTTAGTCAATGGAAGGACACGTAATCTGTTGGAATGTTTGTTCATCAATCATAGATTTTACCTTGAACATTTCATCAAACTATTCTCTCCACCTATTTAACCAATCTTTGCAGTTTGTTAAGGCATTTCCATCTTCGTTGTGAATCGTTACATGTTTCGTATTTGCATCACTATTACGGAAGCGTCATATTATTTGGAATGCAGTTGTCGGACCGTGATTTCTCACTGTATTTTCAATATCAACACTCAATTCCTCACAATATTCGCACTGTCTAGCTTCTACCTTGTTCTTAAATAGTTTGGCCAACTTTCGCCATTGATTTCCATGCTGAATCTCCTCTTTCATACCATGATGAAATTGCCATGAACGTAATCTTTGGCTTTCTTATCCACAATATCCATCATATCTGATGTAAACCATTCCTAAGAATTATTTTGGTAACTCTGATCCATTCATGTTGTTTTATGCACCGATTGGTATGGAAAGAACGTTTTGATGACAATGAATTCAGCAAACAAACAAAATTCGACTAGACATCGATCGTTTTGACTTCCTCCCATTATCAGGATGATACTGCTTTTAGTAGTTTTGCCAATAGAAGATTGAAGAGCTTTATAAAACTCATTACAGACCTCAATGCTAGTTTTTAAACAATTCGAAGAACTTACAGCTACATAGACAGCTATGACACTAATCATATATGGCCCGTCATACAGTAGGAACCATTACCATTCTCGAGTTAACTGCTTCTCAAGTGGAATCAAAATTCTCCAAAGCACAAGTTGCTCATGGAACTAGACACACAGCAATGCCATAATCAGTCCTCGAGCATTCTTGAGTCGGCGTTCTCGAGTACATCAATGTGTAACCATTCACTAGACAAACATTAGAATCTGGCATATTAGTCTTAGCTAGTGCTGCAACCTCTATTTGGTATTATTGTAATTTGTCGAACAATTAGTTTGCATTTAGTGATACGATCTGACGTCCCATGGTTCAAAATGTGTTATTTTAGTCGTATTAATGATTGCTGTTTGATCTTTTCCCGTAATATAAAGAATGTTTAGAGTGCTACAAACGTGTAACTAGCTCGAGAGAGAGAGAGAGAGAGATACGATAGCTTCTGAACCCCAACGGATGCTGTCTCAGTACTGCCCGTAGTACTAGACCCCTGGAAAGTGCACGAGTACTCCACAATATGGAGAGATAATTATGAGAGAGCACATGTTAAAACAGATTCCGACGAAACTGATAGACATTGTTTGATTGCTTTTTCTGTTTTACCATTGAACCATTTAGATCAGATTAGATATTTGTTACACAAGCTTCGATCTATGTTATTTGTTTTTCAAACATTGATTGGAAGGAAAAAAGATAATGAACCTTTTCTAATAAGTGACACAACGAAAAAAAGAATTTCTTTTTCTTTGTGCGTTCGACAATACACTTGAAAAGACAAGATCTTATCATATCCAGAGAAAGTAGTTATCCTATAGTCAAGTACATTATTTTGTAGAGAAATAAATTCTCCAGAAACCTGTATATCTCAGTGGTCATCTACCTAATTTTCTCTCTGAAAAATTGAAAGTCATGAAAGACATATATAAGAGACCAATTATAATGAGCAACTAATGCTCTTTTTATATAAATAATTTTCAAAGTAAAGGACATGACTGGAGTCAGTTTATTCTCCCTCTATCAAATGATACATTTTGAGTAAAGTTTTCCCTTTATTAAATTTAAGAAATTTGGGTGCTCTGTAAAACTTACAGAGGTTTAGTTATGTCGAAGCTTTTCACGTTTTATTCATATATTCTCGGTTCTAATACACATCAGCGTGTAGAAAGCCGTTTTTCTATCGAATGACATATAGTACAAAATGGTTCGATGTAGAAAAAGCCGTCATAAAAGGAAAACTACAGTTATCCGAATACTTTTTTTGTATAAGAAATTAATTGGTTTATTGAAAATTTTCCAGACTTTATTAAACCTTTTTGAAAAGAGTTTTCTTTCTTTGTTGTAAAATTTGTTTTACGAGATGTGTATTACAGAGAGTCTGAATAATTATTTTACATACTGTATATGCTTAGTACAGTTACGCGCTAAGGTTTCGTATTACTTTATTCCAACACAGAAGGACCTGAGCAAAACTATCAAAGTTTCTACATCCTAGAAACATTATAAAATGGAAGTAATTTAACAGTATTCAACTATCTTAGTATTGGTTTATTAGGATCTTATTTCTTTTGTGGAGAAAAATTTTTTAAATTATCAAAGCTAGTGGTGCTTTCTTGTACAAAGAAAACAGACGCTTAACTTTGGCTAATGAATAATATTTAAACAATATTTTTCGATGAATTCAATTAAATTTAAGATAGACTTATTATTCTTCTAGTCTCATTTATGTTCAAACAAATCAAGATACGGTTTTGAGCTTGCTAATTAAAAGATGTATACAATTTTGAATAATGCAGATCTATGGCTTGTATTTATTTGCGCAGTAAAAATATTGGAATGGCAATAATTAAAATACGATTTAGCAATAATTTTTGAGCAACAAAAAAATTTTACTTAAGTAATTTTATATTATTAAATGTACAATAATCAATTCATTAAGTAGCAATAGTAATTTCATATTTTAGCAATAAAACAAAGAAAAACTACATTATTTTACATGAATTAGAGAAAAAAAGTTATTTACAATTGAAAAAAAGAAAAATGAAAAAACAGTATATTATTGTGTGAATAAAGCTTTTTTTTGCTTTAGATAATCTGCCTCCTTTTCTTTTTATATTTTATTTTGTAAAATTGAAAAAATACGTATTTGTATATATGAATGAATTCATATTGCCCTTTGTTAACGGGTGATTGATCTAAAGCATCAATACTGACCTACTACTTTATTGGAGAAATAGTAATTATATATATGAATGAGCTAGGAAAAAACCAAACACCCTAGAAAGAAAGCATGACGAATAAGGAAATATACCTGAACAGCATCTAGACAAGAGAAATATCCAAGTGAGAGAAAGGAAAAAAAAGATATATGTATATATCGGAGTTGATTTTAAAATTCGGTTCCATTTTAAAGGCGACTAATTGAATTTAAAAGGCAATTAGTTGATTTCGAAATATTTTAAAGTCAACTCCGACATATATGTGTCGTACTTGTCGCCTGTACGACATCGTAGAAAAGAAAGGAAAAAAAAATGATATATAAGCGAGTCACACTGTAACACCCTTTTTATATGAAATCTACCTTATATAAAATTTACCTTTAATTTAAATAAATTATTGCTCATTCTATATAATTATTGCTCATTCCATATAATTATTGCTAAATTTCATTACTGCTCATTTAATTTTTTTATTGCTAAATTCCATTATTGCTCATTTAAATTATTTTATTGCTCAATTAAATATAAGTCCAGATTTATCTAATTGGTTTCTGTTTGACTGTCAAGTTAAAAATAAAAATAAATCTCTTGTATCCATATTAGAAATCAGAGAAATATCAAGTATTCATGTTCAATGGAGATTTCACTTGGGTTCTATAGTTCATACACGGTCAGTAAACACATAAACAAGAAATGCACGGTTTCGCTCTAAAAAGAACCATGTGTATGAACTAAAGAACAAAAGATTAAATCACATACGCCTATGAATGGTTGATATTTCTCTTATCTTGAATATACATGCCAGATGTTGTTTCTATTTTTACCTTGACAATCAGAAAGAAAGCAATTAGACAAATCATGATTATCCAAAGATAGTATACATGTTTTATTTAGCAAGATCCAAACAGTATCTTGATTTGTTTGGACATAAATGAGACTAGAAGAATAATAAATCTATCTTAAATCTACATGAATTCATTGAAAAATATTATTCAAATACTATACATTAGCAAAAGTTAAGTGTCTATTTTCTTTGTGCAAGAGAACACCGCGAGTTCTCATAATAATAATAAAAAATGTTTTTCCACAAAAGAAACAAGATTCTAATAAACCAATACTAAGATAATTGAATACTGTTAAGTTACTTTCATTTTATCATGTTTCTAGAGTGCGGAAACATTCTTAACTTGTTTTCGGATCCTTTGGCAAAACTCACATGCATCAATAACAAACAAGAGAGTAGACAAGGACCGTGCCTCCCGCACAGCGATAACTACGAACGTTCTAATAAATACAAGAGTATAAGATGGGTAAGCGTGAAGTCCACAATCTCTGCGAATGGTTAACAGTAATATCGATTAGCATCATTTCTTGTTCAACACCAATCAACTCTGAGCAATGATTTGTAGTAATTAAATGTTTTGTATTTTTTTCTTGTATTACTTGGCTTATTAAATAGCCTATCAATCAATCAATCAATCAATATTGCTTCTGGTACATGTATTTCTTAGTGAAACATAAAATTAGCTATGGCACAAGACAAAAAAGAATTTAAATTATTCAATTTTTGAATGAGAATCAACAGAAGAAAAAGAAGCAAGAATTAATATAAAAAAATAGAATATTAATCATAAAATTAGTACAATGAACACAATTAGAAAGAAAAAGAAAACACATGATTAATAGTTTCATTTATGATTGTAAAACAGAAAGATATAAACAACAGAAAAAAAATGGTTTTTAGTATTTGTAAGCCTGCAAGAATGTAGCCATATAGTTCATCAGTTTTATTTTATTGCACATATCTAATATTCGTTGGATTTGCTTTGTTGTTTTAGATGAGAAAATTTGGTTTCATCAAACACTATTTGATTTTTATACTGGTAAATAAAATCAATACTATTCTTCAGAATTATTATATTGAGAATCATCTAAATCATTAGTTTCATCTTCATCCAACAATTCATTAATCAATTCATTGTTCGTATTATTCGTATTTTCTTGTGTTGCCATTTGTGTACAACAATGTTTAAGACCTTTAAATATTCAAAATAAGAATAATATAAGACCAAACAAAAAAAAAATATTCTACACTTACCCGAACAATAGAGAATAGTCAAGGCTCCTAAAAGTTGATAAATATTTTAATTTATAAAACATATTAATTAGAAAATTATCAAAGTAAGATCAATGAAAGTCCTTTAGATTGCTAAAGCTAAGCCTAAGATTCTGAATCTTTTTTTTCTTGCAGTCACCCGAATGTAAAAAGCATTGCTGAGCAATCGTATCTAAGAAATTCCCTCTAAGTAAAATTTTACTTTTATCTATTGATGGAGACTATATTCCCGATGCAATCTAAATTCAGATTTTGTTATTTTTTCTTTTTGAAAAATTCATCAATATCAATGGCAATAATAACTATTCAAATAGTTCATGACACAAAAATATCTGAATTTTGTAATGATTTGAGGATATTTATTTATTCTTTTTTTTTTAAATATCTCTATAATTACGTACCTAATGCTTGAACTTTTTCATCAATATTAGCAATTCTAGTACGAAGTTTTCGTTTTTCATTTTCATCGGTCAAACTATTTTCGCATTCATGAGTCATTTCATCACGAACTTGACATTGTAAATCAATTTCTTGTTGTAAACGTGAAATCTAAATTAATAAATGAAAAATGACAAAAAATTTCAAATTATTATAACTACTAACTTCATTATCAAGTCTTTGTTTTCGTTCATCAGGTGTTAAGTCAGGAAACAATTCTTGTCCAAATTCACGTGCTTTAGCATAAAGTTCTGTATCATCAACAGCTCTTTCATGAAGTAAATGTTCAAGACTTGTAATATCATTACTTTCATCAGATAAACATTTCTAAAATAAGAATTAAACTTTATTGTTTTTTTTTGAATACAATTGTTTATTATTTCTTTTACTGTAATGATATCTCGTAAATCAGATTCCGGAATATTTTCATTAGATTCTAAAAGAAAATTTTATGATATTCTCATTTTAAATAAATATTATTAAATATTACTTAAATTTAGTGTTGCTCGAGTTTGTTTTATAGGATTAGTTTCAGAAGTAAGAGGTAATCGTTTCGATTTAAATTCTCGAAATTTACTATACGCTGATGAAGCAGCATTTGCTAATTTGGAAGATGTTTGTATGGAATGATGTAGTATTGTTGGTCTTGTTGGTGCAGTAGTCGAAGGAGTATTTAATGATTCATCACTTTTTGACAGCTCTGATGTTTCTGTAAGATCTGGAACTAAACTTGTTGTTGTTGTTGTTGGATTAGCATTTCTATTTCCAAATGCACGAAATGAACGACGTGCTGTGGAATCAAGTACAGAAAAAGCAGCTACAGCTTTTGTTGATAAACGATATGCTGTTGTTGGTGGTACTGTTGTTGGTAGTGCTGTTGTTGTTCGATTATGGATTGGATTTTGTACTAATTCATAATTATTTTTTATCAATGATGGATCAGTATCATCTGTTACTGCAATCGAAGCATCATTTAATTCAATATGAACTAAACCTTTATTATCATCATCGGGTGTCGTAGAAATTAGATTAGTTTTTAAATGAGTTGGTTCATGTGTACATGTTGTTTCAGCATTAAATTTATCTTCACATTTTTTATGTATTGTTATTAAACAGTCACGACATTGACGACCAATTTTCATCCAAATTTTTTTCTTACAATAACCACATACTGTTGCAACTGTAAATGCTTTATCTTCAAATAAATGATCCGTAAGTCTAAATAGAAAAAAAAACTTAATTTAGAATTTTTTTTTTTGTATTTGAAATGAAATTACTTTCGTGTAGGTAATTCATGTTGTGCATTGATAGCATTTATATATTTTAATTGAGATTGTTTTTTTTCATTTTCTTTGATTCGTTTAGATAGTGCAGTTAAAGTTGGTGTATTAGCTGCAAATTGATCTTTTTTCTCCTGTGGGTTTAATCCTGCTTCAATTTCTGGTTGATGTTCGATATTTATTGTTACAAAACCATGAGCCAAGTTATCATCATAACCTTTATGAGTAGCTAATTCGAGTAGTTTTTTACTAAAATAAAATTTAATGACTATAAATTCCATGAAAAATTAAAATATGAGGAGTAAATTAAATTTTTTCATGCATTTTGCTGCTCTAAGGCATTGTTTGGAAGTTACGCAATCAGCTAGGACAATGAATGGGCCTTCAAAAATATCACCTTTCATGACATGTGGAAAGAAAAGGGAGGAGGTAATGTGGATGTAACATTTGAAAGAAGGACTATTTTACTTGCAGTAAATTTTTGTTGTGTGTCGGGATGGGGGCAGACAGTGGTGGAGCTATGCAGAGTCTGAAGGAGGCTGAGCTTCCCTAGCCCAAAATCCTGGCTCTATCATTGGGGATAGGCCCATCATATATAACGTGACCAAAGAAGGGAATCTAAAATGGTCAAAAAACTGATCATGTGATTTCCAAGCAATCCGTAATATATATTTTTTTAAATTTTACCTTTCCGAATCTGTCAATGAAGCACTTCTAAATAAAAGAATTCATCCATTAATATATGTTTATATATATGTTAAGATTAATTATATGAATTAAAACTTACAAACTAGAACTTTCTGAATAAGGTGATCGAAAATTGAGTGTCGTTTGAGTTTCACGTTTATAACTCATATGTGCATCGAGTACTACTTCTGAAAGAGCTACTGTAGCCTAAATAAAATATAAAAATATGTATCATCTAAATTTTATTGTATGAATAGAATTAATTCTTTTGTTAATATAGAAAAATCATATTGAAAATGATATAGAGATCTATCCGAGTTTTTGTCATTCTCCTTTTTTTTTCTTGAATATAGTTAATTTTGACTTACATAACCGAGCAGGATAAGTTTTTTGCCAGCATTTGGTACATCACAATCAAGCGGTGGTTTACACCATAAACAAACATTAAGAAATCGTTCATTTGGATCGACTTGAAAATTGAATTTATGATTAAATTCAATGTGCTATATTAAAGAAAGGCAAGGACAAAAAAGAAATGATTTTTTTAAAATTTGGTATAAAAACGAACCGGTTCCGCTTTTTGAGTAGGAGTTGGTTGAGCTTGAAATTTTTGTAAAATATCTGCATTCATCATAATTAAAGTAATCTCATTTACAATACTTTTCTATATATCAAAAACAAAAAAAAAGACAATTTCAAATGAAGAATTTCTGATCAATTTTATCTACTGATTGTTTTGGTTTTTTTGTTGTATTCGTACTTGATGATTTGATAGAAGTATCTTCCATATTAGTATTTTGTATTTGTTCATCATCATCATCATCATCTAATGGTTTGTTTTCTAAACCAATTGAGTCGATATTTTTATCAAATTTTACTAAAGAAAAAAGAATACAAGAAAAATCAATCATGAATAAAACATTAAAAAAACACTGTACTTGCTGGTTCAGCAAATCTTTTTCGTACACTAGCTGATGTTGGAGATATATCATTACGTATTGACAACGTTGGCGAATATCCACCCTGACAGAATATTAAATTATAATAAAATAGATTCTTTCAATTTTTTCTTTACCTGTTTTTCTGTTTCTATTATATTTGATCGTTCGACTGCATACTGTACTCGAACACTATGTAATAAAGGCATACCAACAATAATTTTTATTTTATCTTCATATGCATTTGTTGTTGTTGGTGGTGGTGTTGATGTTGTTGTTCCATCATTAGGTGAAACAATTGGTTTAAATTTTAATAAACGATTCATTTGTTTAAGTGTTTTAACATCGTGTCCTTGTATTTGAAGTAAAAACATATTTTTATCTTCTAATGCTGCTTTAAATGCTGCTACATTTTCAATTCCATTTGGTATTGGATCAATGTTTTCAATTAATAATTCTGTTCGATCCATATAAATAACTTGTTTAGCAATTATTTTATGTATATTACGTGTGAGTTCAATTTCTTTCATTGGCCATTGTTGACGTTCTATATGTAAATAATCTGCACACATTTGTTCATTAATATTTACTGTTAAAAATACTGATACAAATGAAATTTTTTGTTTATCAAATATTCTTAATGGAATTGAAAGACGATCACAATGTTTAATTAATACATTAAATGTACCCGGTATAAGATTATTTCCATTAGCAGATAAAATTTCGATTGGTAAAGATTGTTCTGATGTAGCAAAAAATGGTGTATAACGAATTTTATAACTTGGCCATGTTTGTTTACGTTTCATAGCACGACGTAATTGTTGAGTAATAATTTGTGCTACTTGTGGACTTTCACCAGCAGCAAAATAAGATTTAACATGAAAATCAATAAATGGCTCATCTTGGAAAACTAATAACCAATGACAAAATGGTTCACGTCGAAATTCTAAACGTAAACGTCCTTGAATACGTTTAACTTTAATAAATAATTGACATTTATGACCAAATAATAATGTTACATCAAGTGTAACAGAAAATCCATCTTTATAATCAGCATCAATATTAGCAACAAATTTCTAAAGAAAAATTTTTTAATTACATCTATCGAAAGTGGGATATATGATACACTGAAAATTGATACTATTGGATACAAAAAAAAGAAGAAAGAAAAAACAAATTTTCATACATGAATGAAGCTTTTATAATCCAAATAAAGATTTATGTATCAAATAACATTTCTTTTTCTGTTTAGAATCATGAAACGTATTTAAAGATTTCTTACTTTAATCAAATTACGTTCATCACGTTCTTGCCGTTCAAGTTGAATATCGCTTAACACTGGACATTCTTTTCCAATTGAAAAACTTTGTATCTTAAAAAAAAAACAGATTATTATTAGAATTTTCATAAAAATCTATTCCAAAAAATACATACAGCAATATTTTGAAGAAAAATTTTTCCAGTTCGACTATTTTTTAATTCATTAAATTCTATATTTAATTTATGCATTATATAACGTCTTAATCCTGAACTATCTTTTAGTTCTTGAAACAAAAATTGAAATAAATAATTAACACCATCAACAGCTGAATTTTTAGCTTGTTCATTCTATAATAAATAATATACAGATATGAACTATGTTACGATATATGAACTTACTTCAGGTAATGGATGAAATGTTTGATACTGTTCTTCTTCTTGTTCATTAAATGTTACTGGTGATGAAAATGCATAGCGTGTATATAAATATAATAATAAAGCAATTGTTGATATACAACCCAGGATATAGCTGACAAGTATGATTAGTAAAAACATTATTGCAAACGAAATGAATTAACTTCTATCTCATCTTGAAAGAACAGAAAAAAAACAATTTTTTTTGTTTATCAATTTCCCTTAAATTTTTTCAGTTCTTGTTGTTCGTTTGGTTGTATTCAAAATTCTTTGTTTACACACACACTTCGAAAGCGTCATACAAAACTATACAAACACGTGAGTGAGACAAAGAGAGAGAAGAAGAAAAAACCAACGAAAAAAAAAAAACCATTTAAAAGCGTACACAATTAATCATCATCCATCTTCAAGGTTATTATCCTTTTCAACTCTAAACTATCCGTACACACACCTAATATCGCTCGTTTTTTTTTCTTAATATATAATAAACGGAAGAATCTTGCATCGATCAATTTGATATTATTTTAATATCCCTTATATAGTTTTTCCTAGAACATATATATATATATCCGAATGAAAAACGTGTTACATCAGTAATAATCCCTATTTACAATGAAATACAAAAAAAAAAAAGAAGAAAGAAAACGAAAGAGTGCTAAGAATCATCGCTATGTTCCTCATCTTCTCACATATTCCAGCGCAATAGATATGAACGCGCACGAAAAAGAAAAGAAAAGAAAACTGTTGTCTATTGTGAGAAATGAAGATCACTGCGAGCATATAACGCAATAGAGAAAGAGAAAAGAAAACCAACAGTTTGCCAATAAATTAAAAGAAGAAAAACCAAAAAAAACCAAAACAAAATACAGTCGACCAACACAAGCATTTAGCAATAATATAGAATTGTGTATGTTCCTCTATCTCTCTCTCTCTCTCTCACTTGACTCACACGAAACAGAAGGAAAAAAAACGAACGAAATGTGTATGCATATAAATACGAACGATCAAGTCAAACTAGGATTTTGAATGAGCAAAGAAGCATCGTCAACATTCGATGATAAATGATGATGATGATTAAAACTAGGTGGAACATAACCAAAGAATTGTGGAAATGATGCTGTTGCGGACGGTGATGTATGAATTCGCTGAGAAGGATAATAGCTGTTCGTTGAATTATTTGTTGTTTGAAATTGTGTTGGTACACTAAGATCAATTGATGCTAAATTAGTATCAATAATTGGAAAATGACGATTTATATTTGTTGGATCATCATTAAATGTTGTATTATTTGTTTGATTTACATTTGGATAATTAGTTAAATAAGATGATGATGATGTTGGAATACCAATTTGATTAACATTTGTTAATTGTGCTATAGATGAATTTGATGATTGTTGTTGAACTGATGGAGCTAAACCTGGAAATGGTCTTTGAATTCCAGGCATAAATATTTGTTGTTGTGATGTTGAATCATTTGGTTGCCAAAGATTCGGTGGTGGATACTGCTGATTTGCACGTGATGGTTGATTTGTTGATGGAACTGTTTCAATTATATGACGATACGAATCTTGACGATAACGAAGAGCTAATAGAAAAATAAAGAAAAATAAACAAATAACATAAAATATTAGAAATTATTTTTAATACCAGAAAATAAACAGGATATGATGATGAAAAATAAAAGAGGCAATTTTATTACTCACCTTGCCTCAAAAAAAAAAGAAAAGACAAAGACAAAGACCGAATTAATTTAGGATAATCAAGCATTATAAACTCATTAGCTAGCGAAAAAACATTTTTTTGTTTTTCAATTGATTGATAAAAAGAATATTTATGTTATGCAAAGCAACGTGCATAGATTTTCTCTATCTTTTTTATTTCTACATAAAAAAAAACGTACAAGAAGAAAAAAAAAACACGAAGAACTCGGCTTATTTCCGACCATTTATATATAAATGATTAGTAGTATTTATCACTTTTCGTGCTTCTGGTTTTACTTGATGTAAATTAATATGCACTATAAACAAAATATAAATATTCCTAAATAGTTTTTAATAGTACTCTTTATCTCAAATCTGCAGGAATTAAACATGATTAGTTATTTTTTTTTTTGTTTTTTTATTTAACTTACTCGGATCAAGATTAGGTGAACCATTCGAATTGAGATTCGATGATAAAGGAATATTTGTATGATTTGTAATAAGAGAATTATTTTGTTGTAATAAACTATTAACATTATTTGTACCATTATTATTTGTATTTGTTAATAAAACATTTGTTGTCGATGACGATGGATGATTCATAGTTGATGTTTCATCATATGTTCGTTTAAAAAAGCTTGCTTGTAATGCATTAAATGGTAATATACGTCGTTTTGGATCATATTCAAGCATTTGTTGAACAAGTTCTTTAAATTTCATATAATCTAATACGGAATGATTAGGTTCGCCAGTACGACGACCACCAGGACCACCAACATCAACGCCAAGTACATCATGTAATTTACGTGTACCTGGTGCTCGATACTATATTTAATTAAATATAGATACATAATAAAGAATATAATATTTATTTTCTTTTTTTGGTTTCTTACCCTTCTTTCTTTACTTTTTCGTGGTATCCATGTATTATCTGGTAAACGATCAAAAAATCGTTTAGTTTTTGTCCCTTGTTCAAGTATATGATTCGGTGGCATACCAAGTACTTCAACAATTTTCATCATTTGATCATACTAAATCGATATTTGTTTGTTTTTTTTCTTTCTAATATTAACTAAATAACTTACTTCATTTGTACCACTAAATAATGGTTCACCTGTATGCATTTCAACAAGGATACAACCAAGACTCCACATGTCAATAGCCATATCATATGGAATACCAAGTAATACTTCTGGTGAACGATAAAATCGACTTTGAATATATTGATAAAGCTATAAAAGAATACGTTTATATCGTTTTATATATAAAAATCAAATTCCACAAAAAAAAAACATACACGTTGACCAATTTGACATGAACTACCAAAATCAACAATTTTAATAGCTGATCGTTTTGGATTAACCAAAAGAATATTTTCAGGTTTCAGATCTAATTATAAAAAAATAATTTATTTATAGATATATATATATATAGAATATTTTTGATTTTCACAGTAACATACCGCAATGAAGTACATTAAGCTCAGGTTGGGATAGAAAAAGTAATGCCGATAATAATTGTAATGCAAATTTACGTGTTAAATTTAATGATACGCCACGAAAATTTGTATTGCGTAATAAATCATATAAATTATATGACAATAATTCAAAAACAAGACATAAATGATTACGAAATGTAAAATTTCGTTTTAATTTAACTTTAAAGAAAAAAAAAACAAAAGAAATTAATTTTACTTTAAATAGAAAATTTCATACATACCAATATAACCATTATTATCAATATCATGTTGATTCATTAATTCAAGAAGACGTACTTCAATTTGTGCTTGTGAAAGAAATGGTCGTTTGTTTTTAATTATCTTTATAGCAACATATTCACCATCAATATGATCAAATGCTTTAACAACCTAGAAAGATATATATATATTTTTTTTTTCAAATAAAATTTTTTATTTTTTTTATTTTCAATTTTACTTGTCCAAAACTTCCTTTTCCAATAAGACAATCGATAGTATATCGTTCAAGCCATATTTCACCTGGTCGTACAATATAATCATGATTTTCATCATCAAAACCATCATTTAAATTTCGTTTTTCTTTTTTATATAAACCATTATTATCTTCAATTACTTGATTATTACTACGTTTTTTCTTTTTTGCATAATAAACCTAAATGATAATTAATTGTCAATTAAAATCTGTCAAACAAATATCACAAAAACGAAACACAGAAAGAAATAATTTAATTAATACTTCATAATTTGTTTGTAATTCAGGTGATATTGGGCCTGTAGCTGATGGTACAATATCATATAGATAACTAGTTGAACTACCATATGCTGAACTTCCATCGGTAAGACTACTTGCATTTGATGAAAGATGATGATGACGATTCGTATTGTTACAATAAAATTGTTCATAACCAAATGGTACTGTCCATTCAGTATAAGACGGTGCTTGTATGTATTGCATCGTTATGCTCTTTTTTTTCTTTTATGTCTCACAGACACTCGTAAATAAAGTATCAAAAAAGAAGAAGACGAAGAAGACAAGGAAAATCTATACCAAGAAAACCTCGTTAAAACAGCCAGACCATATCGGGACGAAAAGTGTCAACAACAAGCCTCGATCATCAAGGTTAATTATTATACTTTAAAGGATATCATATACACACACACACACACACACACATACATATATATATATGAATGACATATGTATGTATACTATAAACGAATAAGGTTTTAAGAATAAGATATATGCATCAGCTGATGTTCTCTTCTCATAGATTAATACACATCAATGATGCTCACGGTCATTGAATTGCATCATATCGCTCAGTCATATCTTTTCTTAATGTATATTTAGATGACCCGAAAGACGACGCATTCGACCATCGCACAATCAAATGTTCGATGTTATACATAGAGAACGGGAGAAAAAGGAGAAGGCGTACGCATAGAAAGATATCATCGTTATAATCATTTTTGTTTTGTCCTATATTTTTTTTTCATTTTTTTTACGCATCACGAATACATTTACTTGTATATCATCATCATCCCTACTACACAGAACGAAAAGGGAGAAAAAGAATATATATATATATATATAAGAATATCGAATATTTATATAACATGTAATTTATGTATATACATAGAGATGATTGAATAAGAATAAGATTTTACCTCATTGATATGTTTGTATGTTTTGATGAGATCAACACTTAATTTACGAAGAGGTGCCTCGACTGGATCTCGATAAGCGTTCATTGCTGGCATCATCATGTATATTATAGATATATTGATAATATTCCATAATTATAATAGCATTTCATTTTCATTTACCATAACATATTCTATTTAAGAAAAAAAAAACAAAAAGAAAAGAAATTAGATATATTTTTTTTTGTTTTATTTTTCAAAAAAACAAATCAAAAATTTTACATACCAAAAAAATACAGATTTAAGCCGTTAGTACTGCTTGTTAAATACAATAGTTGATGAAGAAAATTTATAAGTAAAATAGAAAAAAAGAAGCAGGACAATATTGAAGAATTGGATGAGAATGATAAATAAAAATTGGTCAGCAACGACACAGATAAAAGAACGTCAAATCGATTGTGAATATGTTTATATGTATATGACAATGTGGATTATAAGTGTAGCTGATATGATCAATCGTATGACGCTCTAAATGAAAATGAATATATATTGTCTACGTGTACATTAAAAGCTTATTATTGTTTGACTCATTCATAGTTGTTTATCCCTGACTCACGAGATCTTGAGTCGAAAGAGAGAAAAAAAAAGAAGGAAAAAATGATGGTAGCAGCCATAAACAAAGAACTTCATTTTGACTGGATCATGCGTTCTTCTACTGATCGCCATTCGACCGGATCATTTAATAGCCTCATTAATGGTATACATAAAAAAGTTAAAAGAATATTTAGTGATTTTTTTTAAGTATTATTATATATACTCAGATTAACTCAATATTTATAATCCCTCCTATAATCAAACTAATGTTATTAAAAATTTAGCTATATAAAATAAATATATGATGACAGTCGAACGGTGACATCTTCAGGAATGATATTATCAAGAATTATTTTATTCAATTTTGAATCATAACTTGCTGAAACTATCGAGTATATTTTTTATTATATTTACTTGAGTGCAAACATATGGTGATACTTAATTATAATATTATCCATATCATTTAGTATGTGTAAGTGAGAATAAGTATGTACATCAAGTACGAATACATATTTAAATAAACAATATATTTGTTCGATCAAAATTTCTATTCTAACAATTTATATACTTCAGATACTAGTCTCATCGATACCAATGATAAGAGAGTATTCAATTGAAAAGAATGAATGTAGTCATCTATGTATTATTTTTTGTATTATTATTGTTGGAATGTAAATGATACGAATGAAAAATTGTTTCTAAAAATTCAATTATAATCTATTCTATATTCTCACCTTGTCAGATCGGATTTTTGTTGAATGGTTTTGATTTCAAAAAAAAAAAAGAAATGAATATTATCAAAATAAACTAGTTCAATGTTATAAAATCATGTAATTAAACGAATATGTCCTTTTTCGATAAAGTCTAATAAATAAAAAGACTATGAAATGAATACCATTTTAGAAAAATAATCAAAGGAATTCAGTACATGTATAGGCTGGTATTCTCAATATGGGAGGATAGTTATATTTCTATTTCATGCATTTATTTTATCGAAATTTCTTCACGTAAAATAATGTTTGTGTATATCAATGGAATGATATCTTTGAAACTCGAAATTATTTGCATATTACAGTAGTTATTTATGCTATTTTGATGAAGAATATAAAAAAACAATTTACAATTAAATATAAGTAGTTCGTTAATATAGAAAAATCAACAAAATGAATATAATCTGACAATCAATGAAAGAATAGATTTATATATACATATATATATGTAATACAATATCGTATGAAAAAAGAAATAGAAAAAAAGTAAAATCTTTGTGACGTTTGTGCACAAGGGAATGTTAGTTTTTGGATAAACATATTTAACGAGAGAAAATAATAAAGAAAAGTACTTTAATTAAGATTGATGATCTTTGGAATTTTCACTCAATAATGAAATTGAAGCGGATGATGTTGAATTAACAGTAGAATTCGTTTTTTTTATTTGATTAATTGCTGATAACTTTTTAAAAAGAATTAAACATATATACATAATTAAATAATTGTGCAAATATTGGGTGTGTGTAGTTATACACATAAAAAGTTTTTAGCTTTACATCTCTTGCTTAGCGGAAGATAGGTTAATTTTAGTATATGTATGGTAGCTATGTTGGCACCTTTCACATTTCTAAGCGCATTTAACTACATTAAGACAGCTAATTCTCATTTTTTCATTATTTTAAAGAAGATACTTGAGCCTAGCGACTCTCGTCGCTCTTCTTTTTTTGATTTTCTTCTTTTTCTTACTCATTTGGCCATGTGTTAAGTCGAAATCCTAAAAAAAAATGTAAAATTCTATGAAAATAGCGAAATTTTCAAGAAAGATAACAAATAATGAATACATCTGTTCATTGTTTAAGCCTTTTTTTCAAAAAAAGGACCACGAGAGTCGCTATCTCTAAATACGAGTTTTCAAACAAAAAAAAACCATTGGCTATAATGAAGCTCCTTCAAAACTTTTTGGAAACGCGATCGAAAGTCTATAAAACGAGAAAAAATGAAAAAGATTTTCGATTTTTTCCAACAAACAGTTTATTTTTCGAATAGGGCATGACAAAAATCTTCAAAAATTTTTGGAAAAAATGAGGTACCGAGTAAAAATCCTTGCCGTTTATGAGAGATCAGATCACGGACTATCTTTCCCTGCATTTATCTTAATTTCGATCATTTTTGGCAAAAGTAACTTTTTTGAAGGGGTTTAACCAACACAGTAATAAGTCAGTTAGGACATTACTACTTATAATGTTCAAAAAGAAAAGATTACTGTTGAAAGAAAATTACGAAAGGCTTTCGCAAAGTGATAAGTTGCTATTGAGATAAGTCTTAATTTATTAGATAAGCTCTATTGAGACAAGAGAATTTCTAACGTGTGTTAGTGAGTTTTTCAATAAAATGTCGTAGTCTTTCCTTAGATCATCTTCAAAATTGTTTTTCGACTCTAAAGTTCAAACTTTGCACAAAGAAAGTTTTCGATGGAACTAATTTAAGGTAAAAATATTAGAGTTTAGTATGTTTGATCCTCGAATAGCAATATTGAAAATTCTTTTTTGCACGAAAAAGCAAATTTTGTTCTTTCATGATATCTCAGGACAGACGATACTAAAAAATCTGATATTTTCACATTGAACTAGTCTCGTATAAAATTTTAACTTAAGATCTGAATGGCGGTTTTCAAGGTAATCTGAGGTAACAACACAACATTGTGTTGAGAAATTCACAAAAATGGTTATAATTTATAGAAGAAAGACCCTATGAGCATGAATCTTTTTAGGCTTTCTCTAGTCTCAATGGGATCTATCTAATAAACTAAGACTTATCTCAAAAGTAGTTTAAAACTTGTTGAAATTCCTTTGTAAGACAATATCATTAGTGAGCTTAATACATCTCAAATTGACATAAGTAATTAATTTAGGAATGAATATAATGATTCATATGTAACAAGGATGAAAATGATGTTCTCGAAACGAAATTAACAAAAAATCTTTTTTTTTTTAGTTATTTTCTGTTCTAACTTAAAATTCAAAAATAAATTGTCAAGTACGAAACCTTGTTCTGTTTATAGTAAAGCTCATAGTCATATGGATGAAATCAATATAATAATGATTGACTACGTAAGTAAACAATGTAGACTTGAAATATTTCGTCATATATGTTTTCAAAAATTTGAAGGATTTTAATCATTTGGGAGACTAAGAAAAAGAATGAAACTTGAATTTTTCTTAGAATGAATTCTATTATATTTGTATTTTTCTCGATAATGTGTAATTAATTCCTAAATAATATTCTTATATACAGATTATACTCTTTTGGATGAAAGTTGTAAAGTTTGAAGAGTTTTATAAACCTTCAAATAAGAATTTTAAAACAGTAGATAAAATCGAATTGTTTGATAAATAGTTACGATTGAAAAAGTTGTACGTACGAACAATCAAACTACTTTAAAATGATGATTAGATTTGTTTTTATTCATACTCAAGGAATTTTTCCACCGCTGAATAACTTAGCATAAAAATTTGTTTGTTAATTAATTTGTTTTTTCTTTTCTTCTTGATCAACTGGATTAAATAAGACTAATGATGATGTTATCGGTACTATTTCTATCACATGTTGTTGATTATTTCGTTCATTTTGATTTATAGTTTGGGTTTATTTTCTCTCCAGAACAATAGGAAAAGTATGTATACAAGTTATGTCAATAATATTTCCATCTAATTTATCAAGTTTTTCTTTATAATTTATAAAACGACCATTTGATCATGTTTTAGTTGAATGTTTAGATTTAATTTTATATAAATCAGATGATAATGGATTTGTTGAATGATCCATAAAACTTTCAGCTAGATCATAATTGATCATTCGTTTTAGTAATAATAATGATGAATTCACATAATATTGACGAGGTCATCCACCGCCACGTCATGCTCATTGAGAATCAGGTTTAAACTAAAAATATAATATTATTATGAATAGAATATAAAAGATAATAAAATAAATACTGGCCGAAAAAGTTTTGTATTATGATTAGCTGAAATTGTAAAATGTTAAATAGATTCATGAATTATTTTCTCATTTGTGAATTGTGAACGATAATCAAATGAATTTGTGTGTGAAATAGTTGAATGTTGAGAAGGATGATTATATGAAGATAAATGTAAATTTCGATTTACGTCATGTTGTAGTCTTTTTAGATGATAAGGAAGATGATGATGATGATGATGATGAGACATCTAAGAAATATAGAAATTTAATATCTATTGAGATTTTGTATCAATCCGTTTAGTTGTGAATTGGTGCATGATAGTAAACAAAATCATTTTCTTATGATGTACTTAAATTGTGAATTGTGTGTAATGAAAAGAAAAAAAGTCCTTTTCCGCTAAAAAATTTATTTGTTCGATTTTATCGATAATCAAACGAACCAAAATATCGAACTATATATATATATATAAATCTTTGTCATTCATAGACATCTGGAGGAAAATTATTCAAACATAATGTTAAGATATCGATTAATATTATACATTAATAGGAATGTTTTATTGATATGAATTCAATTATCGATGTAAAAAGCAGACAGAAAAACATTTTAGCTCTTTAAATACAAACGATAATAGAATATCATCTGATTGATTGTTTTTTGTTTAAATATTATGGAACCGAAACTAAACATTTAATTAATGTCTTTCTTGAAAGATATTTCAATACGGCATTGTTTATGACTTTGTAATATTGATATTTAGGATTTCAAATAACAGAAGTAACATACATTAATCGCTTCATTAATATTTGCTATGTCTGTGTTACAAAGACATATATAGAATGAATCTATCTTCTCATCATCGAAGACAATGTTGGGAATTATAATGCGTTATTTTTAGCTGTACACATCTGCCGTTTTTGCATGAGAAAATAAGAAAATCAACACAATAAAAAGTAACAGACAATAATTATGGTTAGATATTTTCCTAGTTGAATATCCGAAAATACACGCCATATATATATAAAAAAAACTTCGATGATAGTAAAGTTTATTTAATAAAACAACATGAACAAAATTATTTTTAGTTTACTTATTATTCATTTATTTTTATTCAAATTGATTATAACAAAACGTAGAAGTATGGACGATTTTTTTTTTCTGAATTTTCTCAAATAAATCTTTATCTTGCTTTTTATATTAATGTAAAGATGATGAGATCAAACAACAAGTTATTCGTGAATCTCATCTAAATAAAAATAGTGTTACAAATAAAAATGAAGATCAACAACGTTACTTAGCTGATATAAAATTTGAAGAACGTTGTGACCCTAAAAATAAAAATTTCGAACGAAATTGTTCACCATTGGAACAATGTTTATTAACATCATCAACTCATAATCCAAGTAAATCAACAACAAAATTTGTATATATTTTGCAAAAAACAAGAACGATTCTATTCGTTTTTATTTAGTTAAAAAATATTCATTGAGAACAGTGCTGGAACCAAAAGAAGATGCTAATCAATTTCTTGCTTTTTCTAGAAGAAAACGATTTTTTTATCTTCTTTCATAAATTTCGATGATGTTTAGAAACAAAGATATGTACATTAACAACATTGTCAAAGATTATTCTGTATTAACTGATCAATTATCACGATTCTGTTCATCAATCGATCAATGCAAATATGGTGTTTGCAATACCTGATGAAAACCTTATGTATATATAAACTTTTAAGTTTATTTAATATCTATATTATTTAAACACTTTTTCAGACATTAATTAACTCGAATAATGATAAAGAGTTTAATAAATATTTGTTTTTAAACAAAGAGTTTATAAAATATCTTTCTTGCAAGTTTCGTTTGATATTTTGTGATATGTGCAGAAGAGATTCACTAGAATTGACATTGATACTGAGTTTTGACCAAATCACTTGATTTATCTTTATGTTTCTATCGAACTATCAGTATAATTTATCTGAAAATTTATTCGAAATAAAAATGACTACCATAGTCACAAAAAAAACCAATATTTAGATGTCATAGTCTTTTTTCTGCTTACGAGAGAACTACCCCGACTGTACCTCACCATTTAAGCTTATATTATGTTCATTAGGAAGTCTGGTTAAAACTAGAAAAACTCTAAAAGGGTGTGTCTCCAAGGGTCTTAGAAGCCGAAGTATGGTCGTTTTACTGAATTTTTGACTCAGATTTAGGTATTTACGGAAAAATCAAAAAACAAAATTTGAATCCAGACATTTTACTCATGGGTAGGTCTGATGACCCTTAGAATATCCTAAAAGTTGTAGCCGAAAAAAATGCTCTTTTGTCGAGATATTAAAGTTTCAAATAATAGTCGTTTGCTACAGATACGTCACAAAAATTAGGTTTATTTGAAAATTTAATATCTTGACAAAGGAACATTTTTTTCAGCTGAAACTATCGAATTATTCTAAAAATTACCGGATCTCTCCTATGGGCAAAATCACAAGTCGAAAATATCGTCAAACAGCCACAACTCAACTTCAAAGGTCATTGAGAACGAATTCTTTTAGACTCTTATTAGTCTTACCGAGACCTTTTGGTGGACTCAATATCAGCTCAAACGGTAGATTATAGTTGGAGTAGTTTTCTCGTAAGTAACTGATCACCTTGTTCTTGTCACACCAATAATCTGTTGAATGATAACAAACAAGA